>JACCIX010000589.1:0-88217 GCA_025506515.1 Flaveria trinervia | reverse complement strand
TAGAACCTTCAGCAGCAATAGATGTTGATGTAGACTCTTGAAACCATGTAGTTGGTGGCAACTCAAATGAAGTTGAAGATGCAGAATCTCATCAGCACTTGTTTGTGGATGAAGCTACTGAAGCTACAGGAGCATCAGGTTTAGAGGACACAGACAGTTGGTCACTAAACCTGAAAGGTGAGTACTGCTATCATCATCATCATCAACAGCACCAGCAGTACCACCAGGTGATGAACTGTTGACAGGAGCAACAGCAGGAGTTTGATAAGGAACATATTGCAGTATGTCCAAATCAAATAGCTCCTAGGGCTTTGTGGAATCTTGTCCTTTGGAGATTCATTAAACTTAACATGTAGAGTCTCTTCAACCATCTTTGTTCTACAGTTGAAGACTCTGTATGCTTTGCAAGTTGATGAATAACCAACAAAGTACCCTGCATCCACCTTAGGATCAAATTTTTGGAGTTGATCCCTGTGTTGAGAATGAAACAAGGACACCAAAAGCTCTGAAAATGAAATTAGAGGGGCCAAATGATGAAGAGCTTCATATGGAGTCTTCATCACCTCTGATTTACTAGAACTCTATTCTGTACATAGCAAGTTGTATTGACAGCTTCAGCCCAAAAAGTCATTGGCAGTCCAGAATCAGCCAACATGGACCTTGCAGCTTCAATAAGGGTCCTGTTCTTTCTCTCCACTACTCTATTTGTTGAGGAGTTCTTGGATGCTAAACTGCCCCTTGATTCCCTTTGAGAGGTAGAACTCATCAAGTTTGTTTTTCTGAATTCTGTTCCATTATCACTTCTATACACTTGACTGAGAGGGAATACTGCTGCTTCTCAACATACCAACCAATTTGATAATCTTCTGAGCTGCCTCATCCTTTGAATGCAAGAAGAAAGTCCATACAAATCTGGAGTAATCATCCACAATTACCAGACAGTATTTCTTCTTAGCCACTCATCACTCTCACAGGACCAAAGAGATCCATGTGAAGAAGCTGTAAGCAGGCAGTGGACTTAGGTGCTTCTATGGAGGGAAATGAAGCTTTGTGTTGTTTTCCTTTTAAACAAGCAGTGCAGTTATCTTCACATTTGTACTCCTTTATAGGCAGTCCCCTTACTAAACTATGGTTTATCAGCTGATTTATTTTTTGAGATTTACATGACCCAGCCTTCTATGCCATAGAGTAGATTCTTGAGGGAAGCCTTGGAAATAGGCAAGGATGGCCTTTGAGATCTATTTTCTTGGAAAGATCTAAGGCATACACTCTTCCTGTCCTGTTGGCCTTCAGGAAAGTGTATTCATCCAACACCTTATCAATCAAACTTAGAACTTTGGATGACAGAATACGACAGTTTTGACTGGTGAAAAGAGCAACATGGCCTTTGTCACACATTTGACTGACACTCAAGAGGTTGTACTTGAGATTTTCCACATGGTTAACATCATCAAACTTTATTTCCCCATTGGAAACAAAGCCTTTGCCGATGATGTAACCCTTTTCATCATTGCCAAATGACACAAACCCCTTCCTTCCTTGAGAGTAGTCATTAAGAAGTGATCTGTTTCCTGTCATATGCATGGATCCTCCACTGTCTACATACCAGATGCCTCTGTGCATGTTGAAGAACCCTGCAAAACACACACAATTAGTTAGATTTTGAGACCCAACCTTTTGGTTTTGGGCCTGTTCTCATCAAAGATGGTAAACTAACAGGTTTGTTGGAAACAACAGCCTGAGAGGAAAAAGATGGTGAAGAAGAGGAATCCTTTTGCTTGGACCTCCTTTTCTGTGGTTTCAACATAGGAACATCTAATTGGTAACTCTTCCCAATAATGTTGAACCTCATAACCAGCTGAGTCTGATTTTGTGATAAAGCTTTCAGCTCTTCAGACACATTGGCATTGGAGTTTGATAAGTTCCTATGTTACACCTTCTTCTTTTGAGCAATCTCAGCTGTTACCTGTTTAACCCCTACCTTTTTGGATTTTTTTGGACTTAAGGGTTACAGGATTTGATGTTGCTGGTACAAATGTGGCTTCAAACTCAGTTTTCATTTTAATTATTTTCTCTTTAATTTCCTCTTTATGTTTGAGTTTGGATCCTCTTTTGTACCAACAATCATCTGTAAGATGATTGAACAAACCACATATTTCACATGGTTTCTTCTTCATCTTATGTTGATCATCAACTAAAGAGAATGAAGCTACTGAAGACTGTTCTTCAGCACTTTGGAAGCACTGTTTGCTTTCTTGACTTCCTCTTTAGTAGTCTTCAAACCCTTTCTACTAACAGTTTTCTTCTCTTCAGTGCTGACAGTAGTTGGAGTTTGAACTTCAGGTGTTAAATCTTGCTCTCCAGTCCTTTCAGGACTTCCAGAAATAACTCCTGAGTTGATCAAATCTTTGATCATGTGAGTGTCAGTATTTGAACCATCAAGATCAGTGATAGGTTCAACGAGGGAATAATACTAACTTCAACTTCTGATGGTGCTCTATCAGAAAGTGAATCACATGATGAGGTGGATTGGTTATTTCTTTCTCCATCAGATTTCACTTCTGCTCTTGAAGCAAAATCTGTAGGAGGAGCAGTGTGATTATAACCAATGCCAAACTTCACATTGGAAGCAGATTGCTTACTAAGAAGCATTTCAAAACCTTTGCATGATTGTACCCATTGATCACACTCTACCTGGTGACTGCAAGGGTTTCTTTGAGGTCTTTGTACTTTTCTAAAAGTACCTCTTCCCTAGCCTTATCATCAGTGATTTGGCATTTAAGTTTATAAATCTCATCATTTTTCTCTTTAAGCATAGACTCAAACTCAGCTTTTCTTTTGGAAATGATCTTTTCTTGCTCTATGTTCTTATTAATTAAAGCTAAATTTGCTTCTCTAATAGAGGCAATGCTGCTATGCATGTTTCAGAACATAATTTGGCCTTAGCCTCAGAGGATACCTGTGATCCTGTGATACCTGTGATGAAGAGGCATTTGAGGATGATCCATCTGCAGACTCCAGGGCCATAAGTGCCAGATTCCTAAAAGGACTGTCACCACCATGTTGACCAGCACCTGTGAACAGTTGTTCATGACCAGACATGTCATCTGGTAAACTGCTCTAGTCAACAACTCCAGGGGTGAAGAAGCTGTGTTGTTGAGGTTGAGGAGATTGATGAGATTGAGATGATTGAGGCTCAGGAAAGCATGTGGTTGTTGAGCAATGGGTGCTTGAACCTGACTGGTTTGTGGCATAATAACAAGGGTAAGGATATGGCATTTGACCCTAAGGAACAAAATATACAGGAGATTGTGGTTGAGAATGATGACCAGAATTGACAGGATGTTGCCCTCTGTGTTGACGACTATTGCCAGGGAAAGTCACAAAGGGTGCAGAAGAATTAGATCCAGATGATCTACATTCTCTAGCAAAGTGTCCAAGCCTTTGGCATTGTGACACACTCAACTTACTCTTGTCAAAACCAACTTTGGTTTTGCCAGAGAGTCCTGGGAACTTTCTTCCAGTTCTTTTGTAGAAATTCTGAGATCTGATATTTATCAAGGCCATTTGGCTCAAAATATCCATCTCTTCTAAGTCATCATCAGCAATCCCCTTGAGATCATCCATGATGAAGCATAGATTGTAATTATTACACCCAGTAAACTGACTATCAACACTCACAATGCAGAATCAGAAGTGTTTGAAGAGAAATCAATATGCTCATCATACTGGCATTCAGATGAAGCATATTCTGACTCATGACCAACCAAGGCAGTGTTGCCTGGTATAAAGTCTTTAGTGAGCTTACCAGATGAAGCCAGTTTCATTTTCTGCTCTATCTCTCTTTCGAATGTAAGCAGTTTCCCATGAAGTTGGGTGAGAGATAGACTATCCGGATTTACACTGGAGCGTAGGACAATCTGAGGAATCTGTGGTTCATTTGGCTTTTGGTATATTCATGTTTAACCATTTTCAACTCATAGATTAAACATGAAAACCGCTCAAACTGCTGAGTCAGAGTCTCGCCCTTTCTATGAGCAAAGGTCTCATACTGTTGGGTGAGGATTTCCCTGTTGTTTGCTAAGACCTTATCAGTGCCACCAATTGTTCTTTCAGTGCATTCCAAAGGTCATGAGCAGTTTCATGATGCATAAGCCCAGAATAGATTTCATTAGGCAGTGCCATGGCCAGAATTCCATGGGCTTTAGCATCAATCTCAAACAACTTCTTGTCCTCATCAGAGTATTGTTCCTTCTTCTTCGGAATCAACTGATTTGTTTCCGGATGATTCACCATTGGCTTATGTGGTCCATGTACCACGGATGTCCAACAACCTAAACTATTGACAGACAGGTGATGGAGCATTCTTCGTTGCCAAATGTTATACTCATTCCTAACCAGCATCGGAGGCTTGGTTGAGGAACCAGTATTGTGTGGATCATTAGAAGGTGTAGTCATTTTCGAAAATTCAGACAAATTCAAGATAAGCAAAACAAATTTAGCTCAAAACCACTAAGAACCTCAATTAAAATAGCCAAAAGCGACAGAACTTCAATCTCTATAACAGATTTGTGCGAATTTGCTAGTTCGATCAAACTTAGAGCAAATGAGCAGTTTCAATAATCAATGTTAGATCGATCAATGATTAACCTGCTCTGATACCATTTGATAGGATCTCAGCATCTAGTTTGATCGATTCGAATGATTTCAGCAGCGGAATAGAGTACCAACTAGCACAATTCGAGCAAGATAACGAAGATATAGCAATGAACAGAATTAGTTATAGAGAGAGAAGTTCTGCAAAAGGAATATTTCATTCAATCACACGCTTTTGGCATGGCATTCGCCAAATTACAATTTAGGTCATTCTTCCTTATATAAGGAAAAATGACGTAGGCTGATGTCACTTGATAGTGACACCTAACCGTTATTTAACAAACTACTGAAACACTAAAACTACTGAAGATGTATAACAGCTGACATCTTCTTACAAGAAGCTAAGGTTTATTATTACAAAACTACTAATAAAAAACTACTGAAACTACAACGACTGAAGAACAAGCTCTTCAGTCGTTTTACAAAACTACTGAAAGCAGAAACATAAAAACTACTGATATCACAACTACTAAAGATGTACTCTTCAGCTGTTATGACAAACTACTGAAACTTCAGTACTTGGTCTTCAGACTTGAACTTCAGATGTTTCATCAGCTGATGACTTCAGTAGATGTCATCAGCTGATGTCTTCAGTCTTTGTCTTCAGACTTTGTACATCAGTTGTTGATCTTCAGCACTTGTGAACTCTTCAGGTTGTACTTCAGTACTTTGGTCTTCAGCTTCAACACTTGTGTTCTTCAGCTGTTGAGCTTCAGCACTTGTGGTCTTCAGCTGTGGACTTCAGCACTTTAGTCTTCAGCTGTTGAAGTCTTCAGTACTTGATCTTCAGCTGTTGAAGTTTTCAGCACTTGTCGAACTGCTGATGAAGCCTTCAGCAGTTGTTGTGATATCATGTGGGACTTAGAGGTTTTCTGATCTTGGCTCATTGGTTCTTTTGGTCCAACAAACCTTTGGTTTTGACAAAAACAAAGTGACTTGTTTTAATGTGGAGAGAAGGGGCCTTTCAATTGGGAGTGTTAAAGCCAAGAATACAGGAAATGGTAATCCGTTCTCATTCAATCGTCAAGATAAACCTACAACTAGCTTGCATCATCAAGCAAGATCCTAAAGCCTTGGCGGCTCACGATGACGAAGGGCAAGATTGGAGCTTTCGGTTGATTCTCCGGGAGAATCCAACATTGCATGCGTGAGGATTTGGATGACGATTCTGCAAGCGAAGGTGATGTAGGTGGAACTCGCGATGTCAAATGAAGAAACTGCAAATGTGGTAAATCACCTGAATGATGAAGGCCAAAGTTCAATATGTTCAGAATCACCTGCACCAGAAAGTCAAACTCTACTATGATGCTGATTCAACAGAACCTTCTCAGCTAAGTTCCACTAACCAACTTTCAATAATCATGCTTGTTCTGATTGAAATAATTTAGGGAAAGCATAGATTTGAAATTTGCTAGGTTATTAGATCACAATGATATCCTAGTAAAGGACTTGCAACTGTGCACTGAAGCAAATCATATTTTAAATTAAATGACCACAGTTACAAAGAGAAAATAGAACTGTTAAATAAACAACTTAGGGAAACTGAAGTTGTGGCTTTTAACCAAGCTAATGAAATTAAGTTCTATCTAAACTCCGTAGAAGAAGCTAAGAAACAAGAAGCAATTTTGAAATTTGAAGTAAATTCATTAAAACAAAAACTGCACAGTTGGACTAGTTCTTCTCACATAGTCCAGCACTTAGTGAGAGAATGAAAACAACGGGGAGGGGTTGGGTTACAAAGTGGTTCCACCACCACATGAGACCTTGTTGAATGCAACATGTAAACCAATAAATAACAACCCAATCAAGGATCATGTGGTGTCCACTCCTCTTGTCAGTGATCCAGATTCCACAAGTAAATTTAATGAATCTGTCACCAAACAAAAGGAGACCACTTTAAAATCAAAAGAGAAAATGCCTATCGTTAATTTGGATAAACAATTTGAGAAGGTTAAGGTAACATCGGGTTCAAACACGTCTAATTCTAAACCTGAAAAGACCAAACAAGTTAACCAATCACGTGCATCATGTCTAAGTCCAGATAAACAAAAGGGTAAAGATGTAAAAAGGTACAAACAAATTAATTTTGTTAAATAAGATAAAAAATCTAAACAAGAAGTGTCAAAAACTAACCAAGTCAAAGTCACACGAGTGTCACACACTTCTCCACAGAAACAGCCATACCAGCATGTCGAAAGTAGATCTTGCTACAACTAGGGAACGTATGGACAGATCGCGTCTAACTATCCTTACTATCAGACACCTAGGAAGAAAGTTGAATTTCATGATCCTAAACCCAGTTCTTCTAAAAGGAGTTCTATAACTCCACTAAGAAGAGTTAGTGAACATAAAGTTCAAACCATAAGCCAATCGTCTGTTTCTCACAAATAGGCCTTACACAAAACTGGCTTATGGAAAGAAAAGTCTAGTTCAATGTCTGGTAATGAGAACAAGAAAACAAATGATCTTCCCTCACCTCCAATGGACAGGTGGAATGTATGATGTGTCATGCCTCTAGGACACCCAAGCCGGTTAAGGCTTGGGTCCCTAACCTTAACTAATGTTTTCCATTGAATGTGCAGGGTGTTCGCTATAGTGCTGAAACAAACACTTGGATTGTAGATAGCGGAGCATCCAGGCACATGACTGGGAACCGGACACTCCTGTCAAACGTTCAACAAATAAAAGGAGGACATATTCATTTGCTGGAAACAAAGGAGGTTACATCACAGCTCAAGGGGAAGTGGGGAATCAGAAAGTGAAGTTTGACAAGGTAAACTATGTTCAACAACTTCAAAATAATTTTCTTTCTGTCTCCCAAATCTATGACAAAGGATTTAAAGTAGTATTCGACAACAAGAAATGCTATGTTCTGAAAAAGGACTACGTGATCCTGGAGGACCAAGTCTTAATGTCAGCTCAAGATATAACGACCTTTATGTCTTGGATCTTACAAAGGCCTCCATAACGGATCATCAAGTCTAGTGCTTCTGTCCAAGGCTACTGAGAAGGATTCGATCTCCTAGCATAGAGAATGGGACACATCAATCCACAAAAGATGAACCACTTGATCCAGAATGATCTAGGCGAGGAGTAAACGTCAAAAACTTCCAACTACCAGATTTTGTGTCGCCTGCAAGAAATGCAAAGAGACTAAGAAGTCTCATAGGAAATAAAGTTCATTCCATAGAACTACTCTTGAGCTTATTCACATAGATCTGTTTGGTCCGGTCAGTACAAGGAGCATCGCCGGCGACTTGTACTGTTATGTAGTCACAGCTGACTACTCAAGATTCTCTTGGGTAATGTTTCTGAAATCCAAATATGAAACATTTGAGTCATTCAAAGAGTCAGTAACTACTTTGGAGTCTCTTTACAAGTTGAAGGTAAGACAAGTACGCTCAGACAATGGTACCGAGTTCAAGAATCAGTGGATGGAGGCTTTATGTAGAGAAAAGGGAATTGTGCACCAGTTCACTTCTGCCTACACTCCACAAATGAACGGAGTGCTCAGAGAAAGAATCGCAGCTTGATAGAGACAGCAAGGACAATGCTAGCAGACTCGAAACTACCCATCCAATTTTGGAATAAGGCAGTTGCCAATGCATGTTACACTTTAAATCGAGTCCTGGTGGTAAAACGTCATGGTAAGATGTGTTACGAGCTACTTCAACAACATAGGCCAAACCTAGAGTACCTCGAACCATTTGCGCACCTTGCACTCTTTTGAAGAAAACTCAAGAAGGAAAGTTTAGTGAGAAGGCTGAAGAAGGAATTTTCCTAGGATACAACATACTGAATAAGAGAGTTTACAATAACTCAATGGGTCAAGTAGAAGTGTGGTGTAACGTGGATGTTCAAAGATACACCACCCCCCCCCCAGCTGGAAAAGGACCCGTATTCTTTTTTGATTATGATGATTCTTTAAGTCCTTCAACATCCCTCTCTCCACTTCTGAAGACGAGTTAGAAACCAAGATAATGTATGAGATCTTAAACACCCCGCCCCTAGACTCAACAACATCCAGCTTCCAAGACCAGTCTTCTAGTAACTCAAGGGGAGCACTGGAGGTAAGTACTCCTCTTCTGACGATGAAGAAGTGTAAAATGTTCAGGTGGATCAGGAGGAACATGTTCCAACTACTACAAGTACACACGCATCGGATGTTGATGCCTCTGACACTTCGGAACCCCATACTCCCACTGCCTCAGATACTAAACATGTGGTTCCCAATCGGGATAATGAGGTAGTTGTACCCACCACACCTGGATCTCGTCTAAATGTTTATCATCCTTTGGACTATGTCATAGGGGATGTACAATTAGGAGTACAGAGAAGAAATCAGCTATATTCAGCTGATTATGCCTCAGTCATGGAAAAGGCTACCTTCACGATGGTGCTTATCGATGTTTTGTGTCTCAATTTGAGCCAAAATATGTAAGTGATGCCTTGAACGATGAGCTTGGGTGACTGCCATGCAAGAAGAACTTCTTCAATTCACGAAGTTAGGTGTGTGGACACTGGTGGACGGACCTAAAGGTGCTAAGGTCATTGGCACTAAATGGGACTTAAAATGCAAGAAGGATGACCAAGGGGTCATTATTAGAAACAAGGCTCGACTTGTAGTTCAAGGATTTCGACAAGTGAGGGAATCGATTACAACGAAGTGTTTGCACTCGTGGCAAGAATGGAAACAATCCGTATCTTCCTAGCATATGCAGTGTATATGAAGATTAAAGTCTATCAACTCGATGTGAAAAGTGCATTCCTTCATGGTGAAATCTGAGAAACAGTGTATGTCAGTCAACCCGAGGGATGTGAGGATCCGTATCATCGGGACAGAGTTTACAACTGGACAAGGATCTATACGGGCTTCATCAAGCCCCAAGCCTGGTATGAGAAACTCTCGACTCATCTTGTGAAACACGGGTTTCGAAAAGGAGTGATTGATTGTACATTGTTTATCAAAGAAAAGGATGGTGACTTACTGCTGTACAGATCTATGTTGACATAATCTTCGGTTCCAAGAATGAAGACTTATGTAAAGACTTTGAAGCAGTAATGAAGGCTGAATTTGTAATGAGTGCCATGGGAGAGATAAAATTCTTTCTCGGGTTATAGGTGGATCAGACACCACAGGGGATATTTCTACATCAGACAAAGTATGTAGGTGATATTCTCAGTCGGTTCGATATGGAGAATGCTTTCGCAGCTGGGACTCCACTTGCTACAAACCATGATATAGCGCCCGACGAGAATGGTGGTCTGGTGGATGCCACCATGTACCGAGGCATGATTGGATCTCTCATGTATCCCACTGCCTCACGACCTGAATCATGTACGCAACGTGTCTCTGCTCAAGATATCAAGCGAAACTGAAAGTCAACCATCTAATTGGAGTCAAAAGGATATTTCATTATCTAAAGGGTACCCCAACACTCGGGTTGTGGTATCCTCATGATGACGATATCGAGCTTACAGCATATAGTGACTCGAATTACGGCGGTTGCAAAATGAACTACAAGTCAACATCAATGGGATGTCAATTCTTGGGAGAAGATTAGTCACGTGGCAGTGTAAGGAGCAGACATCAGTTGCACTGTAAACTTGTGAAGCTGAATATGTTGTTGCGGCAAGCTTCTGTTCTCAAATCATCTGGATTCAACAGCAAATGCGGGACTATGGTTTGCAATTCTCTAACACTCCTATATTTGTTGATAATTCTGTTGCTATAGCCGTAACTAAAAATCCGGTCCAACATCCTAAGACTAAACACATCGGCATTAATATCACTTTATACGTGATTGTTTTGAAAAGAATTTAATCGATGTTGTTAAAATTAATACGGACTTTCAACACGTTGACCTCTACACAAAAGCCTTAGCTAAACCACGTTTTCTATATCTGTTAGAGGTCAACGGCGTTAAAAAGAAAAGTGATGTGATTTCCGACGATGATAGTTGTTAGTCCGACAAGTAGATTTTAGTTTACTTTTCATTTTTATTTATTTTATTTTATTTTATTTAGTTTCTTCTCCTATTAAAATCCTAAAAGCAAAACTTTTTCGGTTTTAGAATTTTAGGGGGAGAATAGGTTAAGTTAGTATTTAATTTCAATACATAAAAAACGAGGGAGGGGGACAGACAAGCTAAGAGAAATGAGATCGTATCTGTGATACTGATTCAATGACTATGGAAAATGATAGTACACAGGTACAAATTGTTTGGGACTTTAAAAGAAGAATTTGTTTAATATGCAAAATTCGAAGTATAAGTCTGAGAAGTCTAACAAAAATAAATGGAAAAATGATAGTAAAACTAGCTACTACTAAGGTAACACGGAGAAAGTAGACCTAGAGGTTCCTAGACCATTAGATGATGTGTCGGTAGATTCAACACAATAGATAAGTAGACCTCGTTGGTGATTTCAAGATCAAACTAAGTTGTTCAACAAGTTGTGGGTTATCATCTTATCCCTGGTTAACACAATCAACAGAGTTCCAATAAGAGGTGACGAGCAAAATAAATGCCACAAATGGTGCGGATGACCATAATATGAGCAAAGCACATGATGAAATGCAAAAAGCAATCAAACTAATAACCTATGTTGTTGGTGCAATCTGTGCAAAAAGAATAAAATTACTCAATCAAAAAGATAGGTTGTGTGCCTCTCTGTTGTGCGGTGGCATCTGACTGAGAGGATAAGCACAACCTAAATATTCTAGAATTCATTGGTGTTTGTGCCTCTCGGCTGTGAGGTGGCACTGACTTGAGGCTTTGCAACTCTTTGAAAGCTCTAGAATAGTTTCTTCTTGAATACTACCCGTAGACCGCTCAAAAATCTCCTGAGTAATGTTGATTACCATATAAGCGTGGATCCACAATGCTTGTTGAAATAATTAAACCTTGAACCATCACCAATCTGTGTCAAAAGTCTGTGTATGGATTTAAGAGGACAATTATACTGACAATCATCGTGGCTGCGGCTCTTGCAAGTCAAGACCATTGTGTGCATCTTGTGGTACTAGTATGATTTCCTAGACTTGCTAATGACTCTCGATGAAAACAAGAATCAAGCATCAAAAGGTTTTGATAACATGTTCCGAATGATTTGATTTACCTGTATGATTCCATAATGAATCGCTTCACTTATGGTCAAAATAACTTGAAGCTGCCTGCTCAAGAAATAAATCTATTAGATATCTATCTTAGGATGTCCAGCTCACACAAAACTTACAAAAATATGTTTTACTTCTGTTTTTCAGTTCTAGTAATTTCATTTGTTTAATTTTGTCAGTTTAGTTGTTAAAATTAGGACTACGTATTAAAATTTTGTCTGGAACTTAATCACTAAAAAGGGTCACGTCTGAGGTGACCAAAACGGGTTTTCTAATGTTGAAAGGATCATGTTTGAGGAGATCAAAAGTTTTTGAAGTTGAAATGGTCATGTCTGTGATGATCGAATGGGCAAAATGTCGTATCAATAAGAAAAAGGAATAAATGAATGAATGGTCATAAAGTCAAAATCATAAGTATGGGCCCATTCGCATGAGTGGACCATGAGTATGGACTAGTCGTACGATTGGACCATCCGTATGAGCCCATTTGCACGACTGGACCATGAGTATGAACCAGCCGTACGATTGGACCATCCGTATTAGTCCAATTGCATGACTAAACCGCATGCATGGCCCAAACATGCGATTGGACCATCAGCATGAGTAATCTCACACAATTGGTTCACAAAATGAACCAATCGCATGAATGGAGGTGGCCGAATGACACAGTCGCACGACTGACATCTAGTCACACGACTGAAGGTGACCGACTGTGCCAGTCGCACGACTGATCCTCAGTCGCACGAATTAAGTATGTGACTGGGCTCAGTCGCACGACTAAAGGAAACCCTAGTATAAAAGGAAAGGGAGTCGATCGCAGTCGCTCACCACTCCCAAATCGCCTCAAAATCGCACGACTCTACCATTATTCTGCCCGATTTTCATTTGACCATTATAGACTACAAATTATTATGTTCTGACGACTTCCAGTGATTATACAGGTACAGTACGGTGCAATCTACTCAAATGTCAATCGATTCGTGCCCTAATTGACTGAATTTAGCCCTACATAGAACCGAGATTTAGTTTGACCAATAAACTAATAAAACCAAGTATATTGTGAAATTAAAGGCTATTAGGTGTTATATCGATCACTTGTGAAAATAATGAGCCAAACCATGACGTCTAACATTAGTTTTGCTCAAAATTTGAATTTGAATTGAACAGACAGTCTGCCATGCGAATGGACACCCGGATGAACTTCAATCGCATGACTCAGCTGGGCGAATGGCTCAATCGCATGACTTTACCATGCACATGAGTTCATCGCACGACTGGTGTAACCACATGAGATAGCATACGACTGATCCAAGTCGCATGCCCAGTCATGCGTAAGAGCTCAATCGCATGACTAAATCTCAGTCGCACAGTTCATTCGCACAATAGAACATAAAACTTCAAGTTCAAATGAATCAAATTGTTACTCATCGACACACACTAACGTTTATTTGTATTGTGTGACAGATGACGAGTCGTTGGCCCATGAGCACTAAGCACAATATTTGTGCTCATCTAGATCTCACCTCCAGGAATGCTGCAGATTTCTCAGGCATTATCACTTTCCTACGAAGATCGAGGATCTTCCATGCCATATCTACTCCATGCACACCATACCGATCACTTCAACAGGCCTTTTGGAAGGGGCGGTTGTCGATAGGACCGCAGAGCCCCACCGTATTAGGAGCTATATCTTGGGTCATGGTATAGAGATCACAGAGGAGGATCTCAGAACTATTTTAGAGTTTGGAGACGACGCCAACTGTCCGACCCAACTGCACCCACTGACAGTGTGCGGCTGCTTCCTACGAGCCAAGTACTCGGGGGACATCACCGCAGGTGTGCTCAACAAGAGCAACATGTGCCCCCAATTCAAGTACTTGGCACATGTGCGGCTTAAGTGCATTGCCTCTAGGAAGGGAGGCTTCGATGAGCTATCGGATCAGATTCAGAACGCCTACGTGGCGTTGGTGCTGAATCATCCGTTTAGCTTCTCTAGGATGATCTTCACCTATCTGGTGGAGAACATCGAGGCCAAGGGGAAGGAGGGATTTTGTATGTACCCGTGCTTCATGCAAATGATCATTGATCAGAAGCTCCCTCAGCTACCTAAGGAGAAGGAGGAAGCTGTAGTGCTCGAGGTGATGGACGATACCACCTTGAGCAGGATGAAGGTATACAGGGGAAAGCAGGTGAAACCCCCTGTGAGGCGATTGTTTGGGCATCTAGCCCGGGAAGACTATGTGGTGCCGTCACGGAGGAAGTGGCACCACGATGATAGCGAATCCGATACTGAGCAGATTGTGCTCCCCACCGATGACTCAGGAGATGATGATAGTGGTGATAGTGGAGACACTGGCCCCACTCCATCTAGGACCACCACTACAGATACTACACCTCCACCATCCACTCATGGAGAAGCTGATATAGTAGGTTTCCATCAGGATTTCAGACCTGATGAGGAGGAGGAGAGTGATGATGAGTCATTGAAAAGAATGGTGGGCAGCAGGGTGGTTGCCACCGAACATGGAATGGAGGCGGTTAGAGGACGCCAAGCTGCGTTTGGGGAGACTACTACAAATCCTACTTATACCCCATACCAGCCCAGCATCCCAGGGGGAGCATCCTCCTCGAGGGGTTAGAGGAAGAAGAGGATAGCTCAGCCCCATAGGATGAAGCCGAAAAGACGGAGGTTCACGCCGATTCCTACCTCCACCACCACTTCCACCATATCTACCACCACCACTCACTCACCCACTACCACCGCTACCACCACCATTACTACCACCTCACCCACCATCACTACCACAGCCACTCCACCACCTATCTACACTACTTCCACCACCACTACAGCCTACCCATCACCACCCACACATATACCACCACCCAAATACACCACAGCCACCACCACTACCACCAGCCACCAGCCCGGACCATCATCCCACCAACCATTCACTACAGGATCCTCCCTACCTTCTGTTGGGGTAGAGGATCAGTTGGCAACACTTAACAGGATGGTACTAAAGCTATGGGCTGCTGATGAGGAAAGAGCTGCACAAATCAGACAGCTTGTGGAGCAGAACGCTACCCAAGCACAGCAGATCGCTCAGCAGGCCCAGCTAATAGAGGATCAGGCTTAGCAGATGGCTACTCAAAGTCAAGAGATTGCCCGACTCTAGGAGCATAAAGTTCTATCAACAAAGAAGATAGAAGAGTTGGAGGCTACCAAAAAGACTATCATGCTCAAGCTTAAAGGAACAAAGGTCGAGCCTCTGAAGATAAGAGAAAGGGATGGTGATGACGATAGTGATGACGATGATGATGAGGATGATGATGATGAGGATGAAACAAAGGAAGGAGATGATGAAGGTGCAGGAGATAGAGGAGATGATGAAGCAGAAGCTGATGCATCTGCATCGGGTGCCACACAAGCTAGTGAGAGGCGGACCAAGAAGAATCATAATAAGGGTGCCTTCACCTCAGCCCCGACTGCAGAGGGACACATGATCCAGGACAAACGTAATGCCTAGATGTTTATGTAATTTTAAATCATGTGTAATTGAATAATGTATTAAACTCATGTACATAATGTTTATATTTAGTTAATGTTTTACTGTCTTGATTATTGACTAATGGTTGATGTATTTATGTGTTTAAATCAAGCAGATCATTCATCTCAGCAAGATGAGTACGATGTTGCTCCCCTTCAGCAAATCAAGTCTCAACTGACAATGATACTTGATTTGCAAGGGATTGTCAGGAGGTCTATGAGTTATACTCTTAAAGAAGGAGAAATAATTCATGACCTTACTGATGAGCAACTAGTTGAGATATTCTGACTGGATCCAGATGAAATAGTAAAGGATTCTCTTACAGTTGACATGGATAGTGATGATGAGCTTAATGATGTGGACGAGATAGAGATTGAAGACGTCACGGCCTAGCATTATCCAGAGTATGCTGACAACGAGGGAAATGTAGTCCCCAATTTGGGTGACACTCTTGTTAGTGATACATTTGAAACACTAGATAAAATGGAGCAAGAGTCAGAGAAGAATAAGGATCAAGCCCAAGCCTCGGACACCGATGTTAATATCAAAAAGGCTGAATGGGCGGCATGTTTTGCAAAGATCAGAGCCTAACGCAGTGCTCCAAAGCCGAGTGCCTACACCAAGCTCTACAAAGTGAAGAAGCATCTGAAGGTGTCAGGAAAGATCATAGTGTGGCATATTTTGATGATCTTAATGTTTATGCTATCAAGAGGGAGAAGGGTATAGAGTACTTTAAATTCCCACAAGATCTAAAGACTCTACCTGGTTTTGAGCTCAACCAGCTAGCCAAACTGAAGCTGTTATATGCTGACCAAGAAAGATGTCAGGCTGGTTCAAAGTTGCTTTGAAAAGAGACTACCACACCAGGTGGGTCAACTTCAAACCTCAACAACCGACAGGTACATCCGACGGTCTGAAGTTGATGCCATTACTGGAAAGCCAAAGATTGTGCTGAAGTGGAGTCCTCCACGCACGATATCAAGAATCCCTCTAAGGGAAATTCCATAGGACTTCACTCCACATTCCAAGTGGTGGTATTGTGACTGCAGAACAGGTGAGGCGGTCATAGTTCTAAACAGAGATGGAAATATGGAAACCATCAAGGTATTTGACCCAATGTGGATACTAACTTGTCTTCTGACGATGTCTACACTTTATACAAGTGGCCACTGTTTTATGACACGCAAGACATTGTACAAGCCCTCCAGTTCCAAAACATGATAAGACTCTACTTTGCATTCGAAATATATGCAGGAGTTACAAGGGAGGAGAAATACAAAAAGTTTGAAGAGTTGATGAAGAATGTTAGACAATAGAGTAAACTTGGTCCAAGGGGGAGTTTGTAGATACATATGTACCTAGTTTATGAGCTTAATGTAAAATGTCTTTCATGTCTTACATATATGTAACAGAATGGGTATGAATGAAATATAATGTGTTTGTGATACTCATAATGTTTACTATTTCATTGATTATTGTGTGATAACGCATATTGAACTAACTATATAGGTTTGTGGTTGTTTACATAGTTCTTAGTCAATAATGATTGAGAAACGTGCTTAAACTTAATCGTGTGAAGTTCTCAGGCGAATGGACCATGCTAATGGACAATACACATGAATACTTCATGCTAATGAACCAGTCACACGATTAAACCAGGAGACTAGATCAGTCGAACGATTGTAACATGAGATTGACTCAGCCGCACGACTGAATCTTCAGTCGTGCGGATGGATCAACCGCATGCTTCAATCGCACGACTGAACCATGCAAATGGTTCAGCCGCACGAATGGATATAAATACCACTTAATTCGTGGAAAAACGTGACAATTCAAATCCATACGCACTAAATCGTACCCTAGCCGTCCAGAGACCCTAGAACACCTGTTCCAAGTTCATAGATCGCAGTAAATCATCCTACTATCGTTCTTAACGTTTAGTTTCATTCTTGGATTTATTATACTTGCGTTCTCACTGACTGGATTGCTAATCAAATAGGATTCCGCACTATTTGGTTTGGTACACACGTAAATCAGTTAGTACTTCGTACCGAAAACGGTCCTAACACGTTCCCCCTAACATAAGGAGTGTGCTCATTAACAACTATATTGGATGACTCCTCAAATTGTTGATTCTTGATTTTGTATACTCTATAAGCTTTAGAGCTAGAAGAGTATCCAACAAAGATAGCTCATCTGACTTTTTAGCAAAATTTTCCAAATTGTCCTTTGTGTTAAGTATGGTACACCTGCTACCAAAGGACCTTAGAAAGCCAATGAATGGTGGCCTCTTGTTCCATAACTCATAAGGGGTTTTTCCATGTGGCTTAACTACAAGAACTCTGTTCTGCATATAGCATGCAGTTCTAACTGCCTCTGCCCCATAATGTTAGAGGTAGTTTGGAATCCACTAACATAGTTCGAGCAGCCTCAATAAGTCTCATGTTCCTCCTCTCAGCAACACCGTTTTGTTAAAGAGTTCTGGGAGCACTGTATTTTTTAGCAATCCCATTTGAGTTACAGAATGAGTCAAGAACGTAGTTCTTAAACTTAGTCCCTTGATCACTTCTAATAACCTTAACCTTGTGATCAATTTGATTTTCTATTTTAAGAATAAGAGATTTTAATGTTTCAGCAGTTTCATCTTTAGTTCTTTAAAAGAATACCCATGTAACTCTTGTAAAATCATCAACTATCACAAGGCAGTATGATTTCCTTCCAATGCTCATTATACTTGTGGGATAATGGAGTAGTAATGGAGTTAACACTTTTGGATTTATGAGATGTCCTGTGTTGCTTCCCTTTCAGGCATGCAACACAGTTATCTTTGCAGAAAAATTCCTTTTTAGGCAAATCATGTACCAAGTTATTTTTAGCCAATTTGTTCATTGTCTTAAAATTTACATAACACATACGTTTATGCCAAAGTGTTGACTCATTACTATCAGCTTTGGAAAGAAAGCATAATACTTCACCCATTAGGGAAGCATTGTTCATATCCAGCTTGTACATATCCCCTTTCCTGGGAGATCTAAGAAGTACCAATTCCGGAGGAATTGTCATCCCTAGTTTGAGGATAATGCACTCATGTTCTGTGAAAAGAATTTGATGCTTTTGATCACAAAACTGAGGAACACTTAATAGATTGTGTTCAAGCTGTTTGACAAAGTTAACTTTGTCAACTTTTAACTTACTGTTGGATATACTCCCTCTACCAGATATGTATCCTCCAGCCTCACCTCCAAATTGGAAAAGACCTCCATCATAGTGTTGAAACTGTTGAAAGAGAGATTTGTTCCCTGTCATGTGCCTGGAGCATCTAATGTCCACAATCCAGACATTGTTGTTCTTGTCATGTGGATATCCCTGCATACAATATGAGATTATTAGTTTTTATTGGTCTTGGGTTTTTCCAAATATAGTGACATAATTGAACCAAAAGTTAAGCATGGGGGTTCAATGGATGTCTTTGAAGAAGAGGCTTGGGCTGTAGCATCTTTCTTGATCTTCCAATCCATTCTTTGGTTGATCATGGAAGATGTGCTTGTAGAAGCTTTTGCAGCATGGCATTCTTCCGAAGCTTTTTTCTTTTCGGAAGAAGGCTTCACCACCTTTTCTTCCGAAGCAGTCTTCTTCTGGGATGGTTTCAAGGGAACTTTCTTCTTTTTCAGATTTTTAACAGCTTTTGCTTCCGAAGCCATTTTCCCTTTGGAAGAAATTTTTTCTTCCGAAAAAACCTAGCTTCGAAAACTAGCTTTCCTTTTTCATCACTTGGACCATCTGATAAGGTCCAAATGAGAAACCTTCCCTGACTCCTTCCTTTCTAACATTATTTGCATAATGTGTGCTAGCAGGATTGTAGTAACAATTTTTAGCCGTGTGGTTTTGCAGACCACATATTATGCATGTAATGTTAGTCTTTTGGGAGCTTGTAGGTTGTTGTTTCTTACTCTTTTTCTCTTTGTCAGCAACCTTTCCCTTCAACTTCTGATCCTTTGGTAGGACAGGATTGTTGGTACTACACTCCTTTCCTGAATCAGTAGTACCTACCACCTGAAATCTAGCTGAAATAAAGAAACCCTTTTGTTTTGGGTCAATTAGCAGTTCTTCTGGAAGCTTTAGCTCTACTTCTTCTTGCTTTGGTGGTTAGGGTTTGATCTTCACTGGGAGAGGTGGGTTGATTTACATGTTCCTTCCCTGTGGTGGCCTCTATTGTTGCATCATTCTTCAACTCATGTGAAGATGGGTTAGCAGACGGGACCTCTTGCTCTTCAGTACCATTTCTAGGTTGTCTTATGGACTCATAAGAATGTGGTGGAGCAATTTCATTGGTCCCCAACCCTCCTTTGTTCTGATAACAGATTTTGGAGTGGGAGGATGATGCAATAATAGCTTGGAAGTTCTGCTCAGAAATAGCATACTTCCTGGCTTGAGCCTCAGCAGTGACAAGCTGGGCTTGAGCCTCAGACAATTTAGATATTAAATCCTTTATTTGAGTCTTTTAATTGGTGTGTTCATGTTTTAATAGGGAAACAGTTTTCTCTAACTCTTTAGTTTTCTTTTGGTAGTCAGATTCAGCCCTTTTAAAATCAGATTTCAAAACATTTAAAGACTTAATATCATATTTAATTTCCATATTGTAGTCCTAATATAATTTAACCTTAGCTATATAGGCAGGAGTACAGAAATGTTCATATACCTGGTTATCATCTGTTCCGGCCATAAGAGTTGAGCAGGAGTCACATCCAGTACCATAAAGCTCCAATCGACTTCTTGAGCCATTGCAGTTGTTCCAGTCGACTTCCCAGTGGGCTTTGATATAGAGGGATGTGTGGAGGCTTGTGGGGTTCCCAGATTTGAATTGGGAGCCTTGCATTCCCTTGCAAAGTGACCAGTTGGTTATAGTTGTGACATTTGGCCTTGGTTTTGTCAACCCCAAACTTGCTGGTAGTTGGGTTCTAAGGAAATTGCCTTCCAGTTCTCTTGAAGAACTTCTTCGCTCTGTAGGTTAAAAGAGCCATCTGTTGGATGATGTCCACATACTCTACATCGTTTGGACTAAAACACTCTAGATCATCAAAACAGTATTGAAAATCACCAAAGTGTCCTACTTCCTGAGACAAAGGCACAACTGTTCTGAAAGGAACTGTGCTGAGCCTGTTGAGACCTTGGAGTCTCAGGGAAAGTGATGTACGGTCCAGAAGAGCAGGATGGTTGCTGGTTGTATGTCAAGTATTGTTGAGGTTGTGCGGGTACTGAGCCTTCAGCAACCATTAAAGCGTTGCTAGCAAGAAGACTCAGAAGTCTGCTTGTTTGGTGGCCCTTCTTACTCTCCATCTCTAAACGGTATCCATCAAGGATGCCATAGAGTTCAGTCATAATAAGAGTGTTCAAGTTCTCTTTCCTCTTGATAGAGACACAGTAGAATGTCTACTCATTTGAAAGAGCACTCATGAAATTTCTTGTGAGATCTCTAAGTGCAGGAGTGATCTTCAGAGACTGAAGAGAAGAAATAAGATCCATGTACCTGAAATACTACTGGCTGAGGGTCTCTCCAGCAATATAAGTGAAGTTCTTGAACTGCTGCTTCAGTGAGTCCTTTTTGGAGTCGTTGGAGCTTGAATACATTTGAGCAAGTGCATCAAACAATTCTTTGGCAGACTTACAATGCTCAAACCCCACCATGATTGAGTTGGGTATTGCAGTCATAAGAATGGTCATAGCATTTCTGTCAATGTCCATCATCTTTTGGTCCTCGTCAGAATAATCTTCAACAGCCTTTTCTATCATGGCATCGTTTCCACCAGTTGCTGCCACCTTGGGTTTATACGGGCCGTTGACAATGGAGTTCCATATTTTGTTGTCTTGGTATCTAATGAAGCCTTCCATTCTTCTACTCCAAGACCTAAAGTTTTAAGGAGTAATGATGGGATCTTTGGTCATAGTTCCCATCTCTACTTCGGATTTGTTAAGGGCCATTTTGAGAGAGTTGTAAGGAGGAGTGAAAAACAGGTTGATTTGGATGGTTAGATCTCACAATCAAGAGCCTAAAAAGCTCTGATACCAATTGCTGGATCGGTTTATGTTACTAAACACTTGGTTTTTCTCTCAAACTCACTTAAACAACACTCGGATGAAAGCAAAGTTTTTAAGAGTTTATAACAATATAATAAGTAATAATCAAACACAAGAAGTAATTTTCAAGGTACTTGCATATATTGCTTCTCAACTCAAATGTTACAAGACTCTTACAAGCATAATGTTATGAGTTACAATGAGAAACTATATATAATACTACCTATAGTCGGATATACTTTGATACCAGCTGGAATCCTCTAACTAAAGAAAATACTACACAGCTACAGTTTAAGGTATCTCAGATAAAGTCTTATCTAAGATATAGTAGTCAGGACATGTCCCTGACTTACCTTTTGTCAGCAACTAAAGTTGGTAACTTGTACTAACATAAAAAGGTGAACAGTGAAATAAAGTATGGTCAACTACATTGCTCTTTGAGAAAACGCCATGCAGTATCAAAGGTCTGTAGCGGAGTGTCAGAGACCATACTTATGTCCACTGGTTCATAGCAGTGTCTTCAGAAGGTTAAATGGCTTCGGAAGAACAAGTACTTCTGAAGCCACTTATACTTCGGAAGAGGCTACTTCTTCCGAGGCTTGAGGACTTCTTCTTTTCTTCATACTTCGGAAGTTGTCTTCTGATCTTTTCTCTTAGACTTGAACTTCGGAAGTAAGTACTTTGACTTCGGAAGTAGAGTTTGTCTTCAGAAGTTGATACTTTGCTTTGTCCTTCGGAAGAACTCTACTTCCTTTGGAAGTTCCACACTTGACTTCGGAAGCCTTTGTAAGTAGCACCAAAATATGTCTAAGTGATTTGATTTTGGTTGCACCAGCCTTCTTCTTGATCCAACAACCGTCTCCATTATTTCCTCAACCCCGTCCAATCATATCCACACTCTCTATTGAAGCCTTAGATTAAGTATTCAACGTAGAGTGTGGCCTCCCTAACTAGATGGATCCAACTAAGGGGACATATTCCCCAAGGTTTGATCAAGTTGTTATATTCCACTAACCCTTTATTTGCCTTAATGATTTGCATGTTCTTGGTGCTCACCATTATTCTAGACGTATCTAAGATCATCGCTACCCAGGTCTCCAGCTTATTTTACTTCTCCGCACACTTTTATAACAATTTCCTCAAAATATTTGCAAGCTCAGATACAATCCCAAAACATTAATAATAAAATACGATTAGACTTATAATAATGAGCTTCCAGAGCGCGTCCCTACACAATGGCTAGTGAGCATCTTACAATCTTGTATCATACAAACACAATGTCAAGTTAATATAACTTCCACATGCAAACCGTCATAATTTCCCACCCGAGTTAATATATCTTATTGGCTTTAGTCATGTCAATGACCTTAGGCTAAGGTTTTTCATAATCCCTAGTTATCATTTCTTATCACAGCTCATGACGAACACATGTCGGAGAGCTAGGGTTCACGCGTACGCCCAACACAATGCCTCGATGGACATGTCTTATCATTGCCCGAAATCCTTCACGTGTTTTTTTCTGTGTCAACCATAAGATTAAGACACTCTCATGTTTCTCCTTATATCTTGATTTTGTCTTGTGACAAATCTGTTTATTTAAACATGGTCATTTCTAGACCATAACAATCAAATGCATCCTAATAATAGATGTGTGTCGTTGACATAGCACTGATGCATTGTTATTTTATATCAATTCTGTTGGATTCTGTATGCCCAAGACACATAGAACATTGATGTGGTTAGTACGTTGTGATCCAAGTCGGGTCATACCCAATAACAAGCTTAGCAAACACCAATTACTATTTAATTGATGATATGATCATACAATTAAATAATCACACCAATTTAGAAAATGGGTTTTCTAAATAAATTGTATGTGAGAAGGAACAAATTATGAGGATATTTTGTTCATGGATATTATTTGTTATGTTGTTTAAATTAGTTAAGCAACATCAAATAATAAAAGTGTGTGTACATATTATATATAATTAAAAGGTTAATTATGTATAATATTTAAACTTTTGTAAAATTTAAAAGGGAGATTTTTAGTGAAAACCCTAAGGGTTTTTAAGGGTTTTCGGCCGCCCCATGGCAGCCAACTCTCTCTTCTTTTTCTTTTGTGTTCTTGGAACAAAAGATCTTCTTGAACACACACATACTTCATCTAGCCCTTTCTCACATGCAAAATCGACACAAGAATTCGAGTTTCTCATCTGGAAGAGAAGTCTCACGGCTGGAACAAGGCTCCAGCAGCCTCTTGATGTCTCACGGCTGAAAGAAAGTTCCAGCAACTTTCTTGATCTGATTTTGGTGTCAAATCCTAGCAAAGATGGTGTTTTCTTATAGGCTTGTGGGTATGATTGCTTGAGGACATCTATCTTGATGTTTTGGTCGTTCAAAAGCATCATCATCTTGATCCAATCCACGGTTTTGACAGCTTCTGGAAGGTAGTTCCATTGTGTTGTTTTGGTTGTTTTGTTTTATCTTGATAACTAGTTCAAACACATATATTTGATCCTATGGTTTTGGGTTTGTTGAAACAAAGTTATGAGCTTTAATTTTTCAGATTATAGAACATGATATTAAGTTCATATTCCGCTGCGTTTTTCTTGTTTAAATGGTTAAACAACATTGTTAAGGTCCAACAAACCCCAACAAATTCAAATCTAACTTCACTTTTATTGAAAATAGGAGAGCCAATAATATTTAGACACATCAGCGATATGTTACTCAAATCATATCGTTGACATATCGCCTCAAGAATATGTGTACGCTGACATTGCGTTGACATAGCATTGTAATTTTAAAAAAAAAATTATTGAACCCGATTAATTTACATTTTTATTAGGTTTTTATATTTCTATTTTAACTTTAAATTCTCACTTCCACTATATATATGTCTTCTGTCTTTTCTAAAATATACTCACAACTCATCATTGATCAAATGTTATCTATTGACAACATGCCTATAGCACGTCACATTCCTAAGCCCCCTATTCTCCAAAGCTTCAGTATTCTTAGTTTATCTGCATAACACTAATAATAATATCATCCACTTGTTTGATTCTTTCCAAAAACCCTAGTTTACTAATTCATTTGTCTAATTCGTTTCAATGTCTACAACAATATCGTCTATCGGTTTTGTTCTTTCCAAAAATCCTAATATACCCAAATAATCTATGATGATGCATAATGTGAAAGTATTAAAACTTTACCACACAGATCTAAGATAACAATCGTTTCAATCTTGAGTCCACAAACTCACCACTAAGTGATCCAACACTATAGTGGGTTTCACATGCCATACTTACATTCATTCACGGTCGTAACACATATTTAGAAGAAAATAAGGCTTACCAATGAAACGGAGCCTCAAGACATTAGTTCATAGCCAAACCAACATCCAAAAAGGCAACAAGAAGCTTAGATTGTTCATTCGAGCCTTCAAATTCCCATAAATCTAAGAGAGAAAAAGAGCATGTCGTTTAGAGATAAAGAGAGAGCACATCAAGAATTAAGAGTGTAAATGGGAGGGATACAATTTCTTGGCTTTTATGTGTGATCTGTCGAGCTGGGCTCCATCACGGCCAGCTAAGCCAACCTTGTCAGTCTACTACTAACTTAAAATAGGATATTTGCATATCAAGTGGAATATTCACATCTTGAAATGGAATATTCCTCACGCACCATTACACTAGACCATGGCAGTTTGCAACAACCCTAGCAAACCGCTACCACCCTAGGGAACTAATACCATTACACTAGACCATGGTGGTTTGCATATCAAGTGGAATATTCATAGCTTGAGGTCTGTTATGAGACCGTTATCTAAAATCAAAAGCCTTACTCCGTAGCAAACTGTTATGGCTAGTCCATAGAACCCTTAGCAGTCAACTATGGTGTCAAATTCTTAATTCCTTTATAAGCTTCCATTTTAAATCGTTTTATTTGTGTTTCTGACATATATAGTCATACATCGACCCGTCCATCGAGCCAAAGGGTCACAATCTTTCTCCAAATCCATAATCTATTAAAATTGAAAATCATGTATACGAACTTTTAAAACTACGAGATGAGTTCTAATGTATAAAATTGTCGGAACCAAACCCTACATATTTTAACACACCAACCGCAACAAGCGGGTTCATACACTACTTCTATAAGCATCTTAGTGGGACAAAATTATTATTTTAGCCGTATTTTAAGACCCCTTAGCATTTAATTCATTTGTAAACTTTTTTATAATTCTCCTATAAGCATGGTCAATAAGTATTCTAAGCATACTAAGACTTCATTATCGGATACATATATTAATATTACAAGTTAATCTTATATTATTTATAAAAATAACCTTAGATTAAACTAACAATGATCAAACTTGGTTCATAAATATTTGAAAATCTATTCATGAGTCTTTAACTCTTATAATAGTTACTACTTACTCTATTATAGTCTAAATAAATATAAATTAATGAACCTTACTGAAACAAGATTATATCATCAATCACGAACGCTTGTTTGAAATAACATATAAAATCATATGTAATACGCTTGACGAACGCTTGTTTAAAATAATGTGTAATATCACATCTAATACATTTAAGAAAGTGTCATCTCTACCTTAATTTCATTTTTACAATCTCTCTTATTACATATATAATTTTTCGTAATTAAACGAACGGTAATAGTATTTTATGAATAGTTATGATCTAATTTCTACATTTAAAAAAAAATAATTTGATTTAACTTAAGGTTTCTAACATAGATATAGCATTAAATGTTCTGAGAAGTTCTAAAAAATGACACTTTCACATTATGGTAACATACATGGTCAATAATATTTATATACTATGTTAGTAACCCGTGTAATATATTGATTGAATAAATAAAATATTAAATAATTTTTAAACAAATTGGTTTTTCAAGTGTCATTTGTAATAATTTATTTATTATAACTTTAAAATTTAATTACTTTTTTTCATAAGATTTTTATTTTTAAAAGTCACAGATTTTAAAATATATTATGTTTTCTAAAAGTCAGATATTTTTTTGAAAAAAAAAATCTTATTTTATAAAAAAATTATTTCTTTACAAATTGGATTTGTAGAAAGATCTATTTAAAAAATTATATTTGTAATATGAAAATAATTAAATAATATCATTTGTAGTTAATGTAATTTTTCATTAGAAGAGAGAAACTAAAAAATAAAACTTAGTAGCTCTATAATTATGACAAGTGGTATACAAAAATCTTTTTTATTAGTATTGATAGATTGATAGATAATTAGATCAATTAATTGTACTTTTAAAAATCGATTTTGGTGAGTCAAAAATTTCATAAAATAAAAATCCACTTAATCAAAGGAGTTTTAATTAGAAAGCATTGTAATTACTAGAGAAATATAAAGATAGTAGTGATTGCAAGTTGACAAAAATAAGTTTAAATGTAATTTAATGTATGATCGATAACTTATATACTAATATTAGAAAGTATATAATCCTTAAATATTTGATATTTTGATAATCTGATAAATATATTATAATTGGATCAATTAATTATATAGTAAGAAATCGAAATAGGTGAGTAAAAATTTTCATTAAATAAAAATCCACTAAATTAAATGAGTTTATTTTAAAAAGCAATACAGAAAAAAAAAGAAAAATTTATAAATTATTAAGCCATAATACTAAATGTTAAATGGAATTTGAGGAACAATGCCGTAGACGTTGAATTAATATATGGTTAGATGGAATTTTTATGACATAATATAAAATGTTAAACGAAAACCATAAATTGTAATTTAAATCAGTATGTAAGTATGATAATATATTTAAATAAAATATTTATTAGTATGGTAAGCATTTAATATATTAAAAACCTAAAAATAAAGATGGTCTAAGAGTGTGCCACGTGTTAAATTGGTGGTTTAAGAGATTGACACGTGACTTTAAAAACTTTGTTTTATTAGAGTCTATAGATTAGTGCTATGATCATATAAAAATTAACATGTACTTCCAAGCATATATATATCAGTTACCATACCATCAACATGCTCGAACACATATGGACTCGAACTATATAATGAAATTGCAATCTTAGCAACATTGGTAGTTCAATGAGGCGACATGTACGTACTTGATTATACAATTTGGGGTGGGCTTGTTATTTTAATATAAAGCAGGTTTGTTTATTGAGATAGTGTCATATGAAGCATGTTTATTAATTAGGGCAGGAGATGTTAAGTAAGCTTGGATGTATTTGAAATTTGTGCTACAAGATGCTTTCTCAATGCATTTTGTATGTGAAATTTGATTGCTAATGACTTTGTTTAACTTTAAGTAATTTATGCTTGATAATTAAGCATGAAGTTAATGTATCGTTCAGACAAAACTTGAAGATTAATTGATATTTTTTGACAGACCTTAATCGAATAGCATGGTTTAGAGTTAATTTAAGCTTTTAAATCAAAGTCATCGATCTCACTAGTTGCTTCATATGTTTTTTAGTTTATATAATATTAAATGATTAATTTGTTTTAATTTGATAGTTAGAGTGTTGAAAAAGACTAAAATACTCTCATATTTAACGGAGGTTTTAACAGTGTTAGTGAAGTGGATGGAAACGATAATATTTGGTAAATACAACGATTGAAATGTAAAAAAAAGTTTTTGCATTGAAATAACAAATTAAACAAAACGTCAAAGACGAAAATAACATTTTACTCAAAATTCTAAATTTCCCACTTCTGGCAATAAAAATGTTATTTTGATAGCAATTAAAAATGTGATTTTGATAGCGATTAATACAAAACGGGTCAAGCGGGTCAGAACGAAGTTTGGTTTAAAAAAACGCGAGGCGCTCCGAAGCGTTTAGGTACCAAAATTCAAGGCGCCACGCCTCAAGCGCGAGGCGAGGGCTTCACATATGTCAGGCGATATAACTAAAATAATAATAATATAATTTATTATGCATGACACATTTCACTTCATAATCATAAATACAAAACATACTTATAATTTAAAGTTTAAAACATAATTAAACACCTTTAAAACATAAATAAATGTCTCAAATCAACCATTCATCAACAACCCAAGCCTTATCTCCCTCAATATCAAAGAGCTGGAGTAAGAATTGAAGGGTAGGAGTAAGAACCAAAGGGTTAGATTAAGAACTTGACGAGAATGGCAATGAGGCTGGAGTAACCACTGAAGTCTGAACAACCGATTGATGATTTAGTGTTTTAATGTAAACGATTTTGTCTAGATGATATAGAGTTGTGGGTTGAGCGTACGATTGATTAAGTAGATAGATAGTTCGGAAGTTGATCTTGATAAAAAGCCTAACATTTAACTAAACTTGACCAGGCCTGATATTTGCCAACATACATGAAGCACCGCTTCACATCGCCTCACGCCTTCTTACTGAAGCGGCGCATCAGAGCGCTTCATGTACATCCGGCGCCTCGGTGAAATAAAGCGCTCCGCCAAACGCCTCTAGCGCCTCGCGCCTCAAAGCGCTTTTTTAAACTAAATAGAGACATACTATTGTCCAACAATGGTCTAATGAAAAACTTGCTGCTAAATATATTGATCCCTATCAAGTGGTTGCATAGGCGAGATCAGTCACTTATACTTTGCTAGTTTGCAGTTACCTGCTGGGTCTTCCATCCATCCTTGTCACTATTGTTTCTTCTCCTTTTCAACCAAAGTACGGAAGGGTGTAACTGGTACTCAGGTTTACAAGCGACCTCATCAAATGTCAGTATAATTACTGGTTAAACGGAAGAACATGTTGCCAGAAGATGCTTCTTGGAAAGATGTTGCTTTAAAGAGGAACTGCATTAAATACCTCAAAAGTAGTATTGTAACGGTTAGTAATATAATTCCTACCTTTCTAATTCTCTCTTTTAGCTCATTATCAAGAACTATTCTTCTTAGTTCTTTGATGATTAACTGAATTCATCCGCTGTTATGATCATGAGCTTAATTTGACGAATATATTTTCATTTTAATTAGGAAATAATACAAATTATACTAAAGAGAATCAAACATCAAACGTTTGACTAAAAATAGCTTCAACAAAACCCCACCCATCATCAACATCTGGTCCAACCCAGAATCCAGATATCACTCTTGGGGTACAAAATGCTTTATACTCAAGAAAAACAGCAGCAGAAGGATAACAATACAGCTTCACAGAGAGTAGTTCTTGCCCATGTGATTTGGCAGCCCGAAAACAGATTCCTTCAAATCAAATTATAATTGTAAGCATAACACAGCAAGTGAGTCAGAATATGTTCAAACAGGAAACAGAATAAAAAATAGTAACATAGGATTTATACAGAACCTAAGAGCCCAAGTTCACAGGTAGTGATTTTGATAAAAAGAAGATCGGTATAGGATCGAGTAGGGGTTGGGCTTGATGATCCTAACCAGGCCCAGATGTTGATCGTCAGGTTGTGAGGACATGGAAAAACCGAGGAAATGGGTCCATCAATCGTATGTTAAAAACTGTTTCATTCTTTCTTTGTAACAGAATATTGTTCTAGAAATATCAACTTATATAAGCCTTCAACTAACTAGCTCAATGAATGATCTTGTTTATTCACCTAGGTACCAATCTTTCCGAGAAATTAGAATATTAATTAACGTACAATCGTTTTTTTTTAACCTCCGTCACAAACTTCCATCATCAAAGTTTACATTCTTATGCTGATATAAACAGTATAATTCTCACATTTCTAACTTTGGTTAGCATCACTCATTCATTAACTATATGTTTTTTATTTGTTTTTTTAGATTCATAGCACTTTACATCTTCATTTTCCCCCATGTGCACGATGCATGTGGTTTGCAGTAGTATGTATAGGCATAATAAAATACTTACTCTTGCTGTATATGTATGCATACATACATAGGGTTACATTCGATACAAATCCAACTTTAAGTAGAAAACTAAAAGCATCATATAATCACTTGTACGTAGAGGCAGTTACATGATGAAATGACAGCCTATGTATTACATGTAAAAAAGAAATATGCACAGGTGATTATGTGAATTCTCACATTACCCTAATGAAATTTATGAAATGACAGCCTTATGTATTACATGTAAAAAAGAAATATGCACAGGTGATTATGTGAATTCTCACATTACCCTACTGAAATTTATGAAATGACAGCCTTATGTATTACATGTAAAAAAGAAATATGCACAGGTGATTATGTGAATTCTCACATTACCCTACTGAAATTTGGTTATGTATTGAATGATCCTCTACATAGATACGTGTCTTATATATTATACACATGGATTCATACAAACATACCCACATGAACAGACATATACTGATATACATCATGGAGAGGCCGCAGAAATATAACATATTTCTATGAACATTTTTCTGTAGATTACATACCATTCAAGAATGTCGATGAACTCAAATGCAGCCTGCAACTATCTGTCCTCCGTGCTTGTATATCCTTTGAACAAGAAAGAAAAATATCAGTCGGAAAAAACCAAATATAAAATATTTATGCATGCAACATCCACACGTAAACAAGCAAGCAGACCTGTTCCCCACAAATATGTTGTTTTTATAATTACAAGCATCGCCTTCAAATGACAAAAAGAAACAAGGAAATACTAAAGCAACCAGTAAGAGAGAAAACAGATCAATCACTTGTAAATTCAGCCAAAAGTTGTATAGCAGAACTTAGATTTTTACTTTTACGAATTGGCAACCCAATTAGGGCAAAATTAACATTCTCCAACTACACTTCCTAATAAGATCATATCACTAGGATGAAACAAAAAAGTATCAGCATAAGTAAATTTGCAGTTTTCCCATCAATTGCTACCTTGAATCCAAAGACAAGCTGTTTTCTTAAAATTTAACATATGTAGGACTACAATAATCATCAATATTTAGCAGCAGGTACACACGAATTTCACAACAGAAGAGTTTCTTGATCTTAATCAGACCATCTAACAAATACAACTCAAATCAAACTAAAACTTTATCTTTGACAAATTGCTTACTCTCATCAACAAACATGATTTGATGAACAACTTAACATTCAGACAAGCTATTTTTTATATACCTTGAATCACATGACAATACTCTTAGTTCCAGAAAGAAACTAAACAAGAGGCGTAATTAACAATTCGTTTTTCAACTTGTACCTCCACCTCCACTTCAATTTTCTAGTTTCCTACAATCAAAGGTATGAAAACCAGAAGCTCGCAGAGTTTGTGATGGTCGACTACTGACCAAATTATACTAATGTAGAGAATCTAGCATGAAGGAAGCACATAAAAATGAAAATGGAGGAGCACATGAAAGAAGATGATTGAAGAAATTGGGTAATGTAAGGGGATGAGCAGAATGTTGGTTACCTTAATTAGGGTTTTAGGTGAAGCGAAAAGGGTGAAGGGGACAACACACGCCATTGAAGTGGTGAAATGGGTCGATAACGAGCCCTCCAGAAGAAGCTTGAAAAAAACAACAGTAAAAGATTCGAACGAACGTGGGTTTGAACTCAAAAGGGTACAGGAGTCATTGCGCAATTAGGGTCACATCGCTGGCACTTCATCTGGTTCACCCGCTACAAATTGGGTTCGAAACTTCGTTGTTGGGTTGCAACGTGATGTTTATTTACTGTTAGAGTATGTGAATTTAAAGCGTTTAGAACATGATGATTCTATAACTTTATGACTATGTGTTAATTTCGTAATATGAAATAAGTGTTATATTGTGATGCTAGTGATATGATGTGTATCATTTACTTTTAATGATTACTTATTCATTAATTATTAATTAGTGTTTTGTCTGCACATTATGTCGGCTCGAATAATTTACCCAAAACCTTAAAAACTTGAGAAGTGAAAGAGAAATCTCATAAAGTTTTTAAAAATATTAGAGGGTCAAAGTATAAAAGTTAAAACTTAAAGAGAGAGAAATGACTCGTGACAAAAACCAACAACTTTTCTTCTCAAGGTTATGATAATGTTGACCAACTCCCGATAGTCAATTATATTTTACTATACAAGTTTCATTCCTTTGTGAATTTTACTATACAAGTATCATTCCTTTGTGAAAGAATGCTAGCATTTAACTTACTTCTATGTGTAAGACTTTGGTGCGTTGTGTGGAAAACTTGTGGTCTTGATGATCAAGAGCTTATATGATAGCATAGCATACTTCAATGTTTAAAGGTAACCAATATATAAAAGAAAGATATTTGTCATGTAGTTCTTGAATGAGAAACTAAAATGATTCCGGAACATCCTTCAAACTCTGTTTTTTTCTGGTTTTCTTTTTACTAAAGATAATACTACCAATTATTTTCTAACAACCGACTAGAATTATAAGCAATTATATGTCGTAGAATATAAGTCCACACTAAATCCCTATAAATCCCAAAACTCCATTTCTCGCAACCGTTTTTGGTAACATGAGAGCAACAAATACTTGTAAAGATAGTGAATACAAGTATATGATAGTAGTTTGTTAGATACATGATTCTCATCAAAACGATAAAATCCTTTGATGCATAGTTTAAGTTGTGTCAACTGTGAGCATCCTCTTGTCAGATGTCTCTCCTGCAGCAAGTTTCCCGCCATACTTTTTAGTTTTGCTATTACCATTACCAACACTATTACTACTGCTATTTTTTACAACTGTTCGTTGCAATATACGAACTGGGATCCACCCATATCAAAGTCCTCTTTCAAAGATCTAGTTAAGAACCTCAAGTCTGTGTCCAAGAGTCTCGTCTTTCCACTAACAAAGGCAACAAAAGTGGGTGGTCGGGCTTTGACTTGAGTGAAATACTTTACCTTCGGCTGAGCAGCTAGATCCTTCCACGAATGCCTGCTCATTACCTGAAACAATGATTTAGAAGTCAACTGAATCGGCAGACCTTTTATGAATTTCAAATGGATATCAACATTCCGCCTATTTATATAGAAGTTGGTCAACTCAGGTCGTGTTCTATCATAATGAGCTAAATACAGAAAACTAGCAAGTATTATTATGTAAGGAGTCAAAAGCAGCCAAGAGTGTATTTAAAATCTGTCAATGCCCATATCATTTTATATAAACAAATTCTTATTTTTATTATTATTGTTGTTAATACTTTAGTTTCGTAATCATATTTACTTGCAACTTATATGGGAAAATGAAACTACAGGGATCTAACGCGAGCAAACAAGAGGGGTAAGAGTGTAAGCTTCAAAATTTAGATGGGCTGCATGGATGTATATAGAACATAGCAAAGAGATATGAACAAGAAAATGTGCCCAAACGGCTGTTTTGGCCCACAGATAAAATTAATCGCTTTGAGCAGAACTCATTTTGACTCATTACCCAAACCACTATTTTGACTCAGTAAGGCACAAAACTCTAGATTTTTTTCATTAGGGCTTAGGGTTTAGCATGTACTAAATCCATATTTGGATAGATTTGTCCTTTAGGACTTTAGCATTTAGTATGTGGAAAAATTCAAACTGTGTAAAAGTAATAGAATAGGGCCAACAATAACCTTCCGTAGCCAACGATTAAGACGAGCAGTTGATAACCTCAGACACCACTTTTTGTATGTCTCAGTGACCTGCTGCATTACATCTATTCTGCCTTTTCCTTCTAGTGCAGAAACAAATACAACTGGTATCCCTGTCACCTGTTGTTAATAGTACCTGTCAGTTAACCTAGATGATACCATTAAAGGGGATAACATGCACTACAAAATATCGGGCCTAAAACTATTTAAACTGTAGGGACTAATGGGTCAAGTTACGGGACGGATCATTAGAAAGTTAATTTATTTCAGTCATATGTTTAATTTATGTTTTAGTAGCTCATGGGTAATTAGCAAGCAGTGGACCAAGATTAGGGGTAGTGAAGTAGTGCTACTTGTTTTGAGGAGTTCATGTTTATTTCCTGTATATGAAAGCAAGAGTTAAAAAAGTTAAAAAAAACCTTCTGTTCGAGAGTTTAAAAGTAAATTATTGGGCCTGAACCAACTTAAATATGAAAGAAGATATAACTTGGTCCAAAATTTATGATTTATCTATTATTCTTAGAGATGGCAGTTTTCTACTTGTTTACTTATGATTGGTAGGTCTATTCAGTTATGTTTTATCTATGCAGGTCAAATTGATAAGACCTATTAATATTGTTAAAAGAAACAGGCCATTTTATTCAATAACTCAGTTGATAAAACATTTAAACGTAAATATTGCATACATTAGGAAAAAAGATGGAAAAGAAATGTGTTTTGGCTTAACCCAAAGTCTTGATCTGCACAAACAGGAAGCAAAGAAAAGATTAAACTACCTGGGGGATGATTAATTGAATTTCTTCAGGGACAGCTTTAACAACCCGCTCATATAATCTTTCTTCAAGAAGATCCATTTTATTCACAATCACGACCAAACCCCGCCCTTCTTCTATAGCTCGTCTTGCTATCACTACTTCATCATGTGTCAAGCTTTTTCTAGCTTTTGAAACCTAGTTTTCACTCAAATAGCATACAAATGTATTAGGGTTTTGAAACCTAGTTTTCACTCAAATAACATACAAATGTATTAGGGATACTATGAGTTTCATATACTTATTGTTTTGGTATGTTCATCAATATAATACTATGAGAAACAATTCCACATAGTGGAATTAAAAGTGGGTCAACCTGACCCAGCACAGTTTTGACCAACCTCATGACCATCAAGGACTAAAGCAACAACATGAGCCCTCATTAGGTTTTTCCTGGACTGCACAATGCTCAAGGAAGAAGCTCCCTTCTCTGACTTTGTTCTTTGCAACCAACCTGCTGTGTCGACCTAAAAGATTTTGAATTTATAGATGAAAAATAACAAAATACATAAGTAACCTATATTGAGCTAATATGATGACAATTTCTGAACTTTGAAATTTATGTTTACCATGTATATTGTTCTTCCTTCAAATTCAAACTCAACTCTAACCGAGTCTCTCGTTAAGCCTGCCTCTGGGCCCACCAGAACACGATCTTCCTGCAGAATTGCATTCAACAAAGTTGACTTTCCAACATTAGGGCGGCCCACAAATGCCAACTGCAGCGGTAGCTTTGACTCCTCTTCTATAGAAGACTCACAGTCTTCATTAGTTTCATCAGCAGCTTCTAAGTTGCAAAATACCAAAAATTGTTGAAATAAGTAAAAATTATCAACCAATGATCAATCAACCTTCAAATATTATGTTAATCAATCAACTTCTCCCCAGTTGGAAAGAATTTCCTGAAATAATGATCTCATGAATTTAGTTTATAAATAACTCCATATAAACACACATAATATAGTCATTTTATTCACTAATGAAGACTTTGGATTCACAAAACTAATAATAATACACGGCACCCATACTAGGGATCAAACAAAGCACCCAAGCATCAGGGAGGAATGAGAAGTACTTAGACCTTGATCCTAAATATTATAGCCCACAATAATTATCTGATTAATAGTGATCAAAGCCTAGCTTGAAGTAGCGTCTGAACACTATTATATCTAAGGCAACTTATTATTCTACATTTTACAAGAAATTTCTAGCTCAATTTTACAGTGTGCAAGATAATAAAGAAGCACCAACACATCTGAAGAACACTAGAACATATAATAGAAATGAAGTATCCTAGAAAAGTGAGGTCAAGGTAGAAATGAAACATTCCAAAGTTAAGAGACATGAATATTGTCTCTGAAGTTTGACCATGTTGTAAAATAATCTTACCATTTACAGTTTGCAGCATGTGTTCCTCAAGCAGTGGCCTAAGAACTTCGTATAAATCATTCATCCCTAAACCAGTTTCAGCTGAGAGAGCAATAGGATCTCCAAATCCCAATGTACGGGCTTCACTAGCAGCAGAAATAACCGACCCTAAACCATCATCGAGTGATTCAGCTTTATTCATTACCATAATAATCTTGATTCCCGGAGCATGCTTTCTTAGCCACTTTCCAACATCCAAATCCATGGGCTGCAACCCATCTCTACCCAAAAGACATAGAGGAATTATTAGAGGTGACTATCAAGAAACTTTGAAACCAACCAAAAACAGGCAGGGTCAGGTTGGGCAACTTCGACACAGCTTGCAAAGAATACACAATATATTATTAGTTGCTACCTCTAAAAACTATATTCCACAGTCAAGATGAAAAAATTGATGGTGTGTGATCATCCTTTACATAAATGATCACTATATTACTACTTCTCATGCCGCTAGTATCAACTTACACTTGACAACTAAGAGAATTGTTTAAAACAAGTAGATTTGTTGGTTTAACAGTTTGATAAGATTTATCTTGACTCCTTTGTCTAATTGTCTTTATTGGAAAAAAGTGAACTGATCGACTGAGATTTCCTCTTATGAGCTGTTTATTTTAGCAACTGAAAGTCTAAAACATAAGATGCATTTTCCTTTTCCAATTATATTATGTGTGATTTATATGTCCAATATAACACTTGTCAATATACCCATGTGTTATTAACTTCATATTGACGTAAGATCATACAGAATAAAAGAAAAAAAAAAGAGATGCCAAAGTAGGTGCACCAGAAGGGTGGTAGCTAGTCAATACAGACATACTTTGCTACAAGTCGAGTCAAGTAGACACCAGAACCATAAAACTCTAAATAAATTATAAACATATATGCATGCATGTGCATAACTTAAAGTGGTGTTTTCTATACCATCTAATCATCAAAGTCATAAAGCGCTCGCCATGCTTTGTAAAAGGGCAATAATAGCAAATTTTCAATTAGAAAAGAAAAGCCTAAAGCAAGTTTATGGCCCCAAGGGCTGTGGTCAAACATAGAAGCTTCAGTCAAGGATTCAAAATTTAGCCACTGCACAGATTTATTTTGTTTCTGTGTCAACAACTAATGCATGTAAGCAGATATAAGCATGAACAATCGTTAAAAATGGAACTAACCTTGCATCAATAAGAAATAGTGCAAAATTAGACATTCTCAACACATTTGCAGTCATTTCTGCAGTCCTACCAAGAACAGAACCAGATGAAGCCTCAGCCTCTAAACCAGCTGAATCCAACACCTTAAATCGCAAATCACCCAATTTGGCAATCCCTTCCCGTATGTCTCTAGTCACATGATCATTAGGAGTGTTGTACACAAGTGCCTCTCTTCTTCTAATCAAACTAAAATATCATATTCACAAAAACCAACTGAGATACATTAACAAGAATACACTTTATGACAAACAAACAATAAGTGTATGCAAGTCTATGTATCTATATCAGTATATAACTTAGATCCACTGGCCTACGGACTCTTCAATTGGGTTATGATTTATCTATGAGAGGTCAAATAGAAATAGGTAAAAAGAGTAGGTTAAAAGAAAAGGGTTCTAACGGGTTGAGTGACACCTAAAGTATGTGTAAAACCTCCTAGATCATTTTACTGTAAAAATAGATGATCATGGTAATAATATAATTTTTGTAATCGTATATGACACAGTCACCATATATAAAAAATAAAACTTTGGACAAAATATTCAGGTCCAAACAACCCTTTTGATTAGTTATCACTAATCAAAAACTAATCATATTTTACCCAAATTTGTTTTAGCAAGTTACCCAACATGTCCAACATTTAGCAACTCTAATATAAGTACTAAAGAAATGTTAGAATAACTAACCGATTGAACAATGCAGACTTGCCAACATTGGGGCGGCCAATGAGAAGTACAGTTGGAAGCAAGTGCGCATCTACTTTGCTGAACTCAACAGGTTTTCCACTTTCAAACTTAACACCAGATAACTGGGTGCCACCAACATCAGCAACAAAGTGTCCCGTATCATTGTTTACATCATCCTGAGCTGGAACTTTAGAGAACCATCTTCTATATTCGAAAGTAGAATGATGGAAGTGTGAAACTAAGTTGAGACTATCGGAACCTAAAAATGCTGTTCTAATGCCACTCGGAGGTAAGCATTTATTACAAAGCAAAGATCCTAGCATCAAAAACAATATTAGCATATTAAGATAACATTTTCCTGCTAATAAAGACACTTAAACTTCATATGTATTACTTTGACACATGTGCAATACCTTTATTGAACTCTAAACCTATAGAACTTTTACTTTCACTGCAGTGGTGGATCAAACTATTTTGTAGAAGAGTAGTGATACGAACACTGCAGAGAGTCTTCCGACGTGAAAGAGCATGAACCCATGCAAGAGACATCACATAAATAATTGTTTGTAATGACCAATGAATGTCGCATGTAAGTCTCCTATATATTGGTTGCAAAATGCATCCTACTTAGTGCCTGAAGATAAGCTGAAAGAAACAAAACGGATATAAAGATTAAGTTTATTTAACATGCTGATCTATTCATTTCTTGAATCCACACTAGAAAGGTACTTTGTCACCCAATTCAAATTTTAGAAGCACCCACAAACTCATATATATATATATATATATATATATATATATATAATCAAAACTTTGAATTGGGTAACAAAATACCCAGTAAAATACGTGAATTGCGGGTGTTTCTAAATAGCTGCAACTCTCACAGGCATTACGTCGAACACCTGGTGTCCCTTCAAACTTACAGTAAAACAAACAAACTTGAATGAACAACTTTAACAAATACAGCTACAGGAATCAATAAAACCTGAAAAAGAGAGATGTTTTTCAAGTTTCCCCACAGATATTGAAGAAAGCAAGGATTGAGTGGACTGATTACAGTGGGGATCATGAATTCGTAAAAAGTTAAAAGAAGAAGTAAGAAGTGAACGTACGATGAGGAGGCCAAAGAACAGTGACGTTGAGGCGGAAGTTTGAGTGGCAAAGTTCAGAAGCCTAAAGCCATGAAGCGCCAGTGAAGACGCAGACGGTGTGGGCTTGATGCTGTTGTGGGCTGGGGGCTATGGGTTGTATTTTCAGTCTCCTATTACTTCTAGTGATCTTGTTGTTTGGTTCTTGTAATTTTCGGTTTTTAGCTTCTTATCCAAAGAGTGTCTAGGGCCTTTATATCTCCGAAAATTGTTGTTGGATGAATATTCTTTTGGTTAGAAGTAATCTCAATTCTTGCTTTGCATATGCACCAATATGTTGTAAGCAATGCTGCATGAACCATCTTCTATTAGGTTGCATCACCTCTTATTAGGTTGCATCACCTCTTATTAGGTTGCATCACCTATCACCGTCACCGTCTTATGTACGTATAAAGGTCCTTGCGAGTAAATGCATAGATGGCAAAAACGTCTGGGCATGTCATAAACAAATGTTCCACATTCTCATCCAACTCACCAGACAACTTGCATACCGAAAAACAAAGATATACATGCATATGTCCAAAAGCTTCAACATGATCTATTTTAGCCTTCTATCTAAATATGTTTACATTTCTCGGTACCCAATTATTCCATGAAAACTTATAATAAGTTATCTCTTTAAATTGCACTAGAGAGCAACTTTTTTGACAGCCTTGATACTAGAGTTATTGTTTGTTTTGCCGCCTATTTCCATAAGTCATTAGATGTTGATAATTGGATCGCATCTAGAAGGTCCGTCGACTCAATTAATTGTTTTATCTCAAGAACTCCGGTTAGAGGTCGCTTCCATTGTAATTATTGACATAAGAAATTCTCAACTTAATGAGTCAAAGGCTATTTCGTTTAGAATGAGGAGTTCATCTAAAATGCTATGACTAGAAAGGAAAGTAGATTGCTCCTAAGTAATTACACCCTTAAGTCAGTTGATTAAGACCTTCAAGATTACCTTATTAATCACCCCAATTAGACAATTAGGCAATAATCATCCAGAGTTGTGGGATCTTTTCTTTTTGGCACAAAAGCAATGAACAATGAAGCAATCCTTTTTGGAAATGTCGTGCAAGTGAAATTTATTAAGAACGTCTATGAAGTCTTGCTAAAACAACACCTAAAAGAATTTTATAAATTGAAAATTATATTTGTCTGGTCCAAACGCTTTATTACCATCACATTTCTATATCACACCCTTGATTTCATCCGAGTAGAAAGAAGTAACAAGCAAGGTACCCACATCCTCAAACCAATGAGTTGTAATTAATTCGAGGTCTATAGTTCATTTTCTCTAAAAATCGACTATTGAAGTAGGAAAGGGCTTTGGTTTTTAGTGCATTCGAGTCTAACACCCACTCCCCATTGATTAATAAACCATTTATTCAATTGTTAAATATGTTATTATTAACTATCTTATGAAAAGAACTGGAATTCTCATTCCTTCTAACGGCTATTTGATCATGAATTATTGTTGTAGATCCATTAAGCTCCAAGAATTGTTGTTTGGATTCTTGTCCTGTTGCCATTTCATGATCCAAGAGGGGTCTTTGTTTAGCGAGACCTTCTTGATCGTGAATTTGTTGCAACAGGCTGGTTCGTCATGCATTGTCTTAGAATTCACATACGACAACCATTCATTATTCAAGTTTTGATACGTCTTAACTTTGTTGTAACAACATATCCACATAGTAAGAAAAAAAGCTAAAAGATTTACCACTAGCTTATTAAATCCCGGAATTGTAAAGCCACGAGTTGAAGAATTAAAAGGGAGTAGCACCAAAATCATTTGAAGTTATATTAAGAATAAATGGGCAATGATCAGACCACTCCTTTGTATTGTAGCGAGTGAAACTTCAGACCATTTATTAACAAATTCATTACAAAGAAACACCATATCAATCTTATTTAACTTGTCTCCCTAGACGAGATAAAGGCATTAAATCTTGCTGCATTCATAACATTCATATCTGAATTTGCTCTTACTTTTTCATACCAGATTTTGTTGAAATCTTCCAACCCCCCCCCCCCCTCGTTAGATCTTGAGGATTTACAAAGCTTATGTAGAATTGATAAGGAGCATACGCATTGCACAAAAAAGCATTGAATGGTAATATTAATTATATAAGTATGTATGTATATATATATATATATATTAAAACCATAACCCACTTGCTTTCTTATTCTTGACAACATGCCGTTCCCACCCTCAACTTCCATCGCGTCACCACCATTAACCAGCTACCACTACGGCCACCTCTTACCTCACCATCTCTCCATCTTAATATTTCAAATTAGATGGAAATCACGCGATATCTCTAATCTTAGATCTGGAAAAAGGAGTTTAGATTGGTCGAACGATGATCATTTGTCAATGGTGTAGCGGAAAAAGCAAATCGGTAGGGTTGAGCAATTACTGGTGTGGCAACAACAATCTTGTCCAAACCTCAATTAGGATCTTCTCCTTACATATCTTACTGCTTTTTGTACTTGTATGTAAATTTTTTGAAAACTAATTTGGAAGATGAATGGGTCAATTTTCTAGCAAACACCATCACATAATTGTTGATCTCTAACTCGTAAAGACTACAATAATAACTATAAGAACCCCTTTTAAAGTGATTAAAGATCTACCAAATCATTATACTCATTGGTTTACTGATTTAAAGCTGATAAATCTAGGCAGAATATTGGGTTGTGTTTGTTGAGTCATATCTCAATCATACTTCATCCATTTGATGTGATTTTGCAGGATCGGTTTATGTCATTAAACACTTGGTTTTTCTCTCAAACTCACTTAAACAACACTTGGATAAAGGTAAAGTCTCTAAGAGTTGATAACAATATAATAAGTAATAATCAAATACAAGAAGTAATTTTCAAGGTACTTGCATATATTGCTTCTCAACTCAAGTATTACAAGACTCTTACAAGCATGCTGTTATGAGTTACAATGAGAAACTATATATAATACTACCTACAGCCGAACATACTTTGATACCAGGTGGAATCCTCTAACTAAAGCAAATACTACAAAGCTATAGTTTAAGGTATCTCAGATAAGACTTTATCTAAGATATGGTAGTGGGGACATGTCCCCGACTTACCTTTTGTCACCAACTAAAGTTGGTAACTTGTACTAACATAAAAAGATGAATAGTGGAATAAAGTATGGCCAACCATATGGCTCTTTGAGAAAACGCCATGCAGTATCAGATGTTTGTAGCAGAGTGTCAGAGACCATACTTATGTCCGCTGGTTCATAGCAGTGTCTTCCGAAGGTTAAACGGCTTCGGAAGAACAAGTTTTTCCGAAGCCACTTATACTTCGGAAGAGGCTACTTCTTCCGAGGCTTGAGAACTTCTTCTTTCTTCATACTTCAGAAGTAGTCTTCTGATTTCTTCTTTTGAGACTTGATCTTCGGAAGTGAACACTTTGTCTTCGGAAGTAGAGTTTTGGCTTCGGAAGTAAAACTTTCATATGGTCTTCGGAAGAATTTTACTTTCTTCGGAAGTTACACACTTGGCTTCGGAAGCTTTGTAAGTAGCACCAAAATTTGTCTAAGTGATTTAGTTTTGGTTGCACCAGCCTTCTTCTTGATCCAATAAACTCTCCCTAGGCTGATGCTACAAAAACCTCACTTGTTTCTGCTCCTCAAAACTTTCGGCAACAAGGAGAGTAAATACTTATCAGTTTCCTTGTTCTTCCTTGATATGGTGCTGAGAAGTTTGTACAGATCTTGGTAGACAGGATCTCCAGTCTATCACCTTGAATGATGTGTACCTTTTGTTGTAGCCCTCTAAAAAGAGTTAGTTGATGGGAACTATAATTATATTCCCACCATCTGTAGAAAGGTTGTGCCTTTGGTGGGAGGTCTATCCTGTCTTCCCTTCTTCTCAACTTCAACTCTTCTTCAGTCTTGGCTTTTGCAGTTAACTCAGGTAGATGATGACTGCTAAGATGGTTTCTGATGTGAGCAGTAGTTTCAGAGTTGGAGGGGTTAGAGAATGGTTTCTCTACTAACTCAGCAATATCAAACCTGATAGAGTGTAGTAGAGAGGTGGCATTCAGCCTGTTGACTTCACCATTCTTTCTTTCCACAAAAAAGTTATGAGTAGCTTCATCGAACCTCCACTGGATTATTTTCTTTCTAGGCACAAGAGGCTAACTAGGGATCTTGTCCTCTTTCTTTGTATCTAGCAAAGTCACCAGCTTCCTTCTTAGTCTCTTCTCTTCATCATTTATTGAGTATGAGTTGAGGCCTAGAAGTTTTGCAGCATGGTCCAGTGTTCCTCTGGGCAGATCAAGAAATTGATCTCTTGTGTGGGAATGTGAAAATCCATCAACATAGATTAGTTTGATGAAGTCTTTCTCATAGGAGATGTCGCTCAGAGTTGTGCAGGTGGTGAGCCTGGTCTTGATCGTCTTAAACTCTTCTAGAGAGAGATGTTTGGAAGGCTGAGGGGATGGTTGTTGGGTAGGATGTGGTGAGGTGGTTCTGGTAAGAGTTTTGGGTTGAAGGATGGGCAGTTTTGGTGGTTAAGGTGAGGAAGTGGATGAGGGTAAATGTGTGGGTTCAGGAGTGTAAGGCTCAGTTTTGATGGTGAATGGAGAGGGAATTGGTTCAGGTTGGGGTTAAGTGGTTGGTGTGAAGGTTATCCCATGTACCCTTCTGTACATCTCTCTCGTTTTTCTCAAACGAATATCAGCCTTGATTTCACTGACTATTCGTTGGAGTGTCCTCTCAGACATGGGACCCACGTGCCTTCCTGTAACACCCAGTTATTATTTTAAAAGAAAGATAAGAAATGAAGAATAAAAGTAGGAAATGCAATGTAACCCAAGTTGAGGGGTTAAAAGTGTCAAAAGGACAAAAAGAATAAAAGTTGGTACAAAAGCAACATGGCCTCCCACACCATGTTACTTTTCACCTTTTGCAATCGGATTATAGAGAGAGGGAGCAGAGAACCTACGGGTTTGAAAAAGAAGAAGAAGAAGAAGAAGAGGTTGAATTCAAGGTAAGAATTCATGGGTTTTAAGTGTTTATGATGGGTTTTGTCTCGGTATGTGCTTACGTGTTTGTGTGTGTGTTCGTGTGTGTGTTTGGTGGGTTTCTAGGTGTTTGAACTCATTTGCATACGGGTTAGAAGGAAGATACACCCAAAGTTGCACCAGGTGAATTTTTAGACCCCGGTTTTATTTGTTTTAAACTCTTCTTGGGGCTGAAAATGTATTAAAACGGGTTTATTATGATTATGTATGTATACCCGTATGTATTATGCATGTTTGATGATGATTCTTAGATGCTTATAGGTTGTTAATGTTTAGAATAGCCTTAGTAAGCTTGGAAATGATTAGTATGATGTTTGGGATTGAAAGTACCTTAGAAGCATGTTAAGCAGCATGTTCATGCGTCTAAATAAGGCTCATGTGCCCAAAGTTATCTTAGAAATATTCTAAGTGGGACCATGCACCCAAACAGTACCCTCATGCGCCTAGAATATTAGTCGGACGACTAAGTGTAGGGCCATGCGCCCCAATAGTGTTCATGCGACTGAATGGCCCATGTGCCTAAGTATCCATGCGACCGAATAGCCCATGCGCCTGAATGGCTCATGCGTCTAAGTGTTAAAAATTTTAAGTGTTGGCTGATGCGCCTGCATAATGATAAAGCGCCCAAACAGGGCTCATGCGCCCAAATAGTATTGGTGCGCCTAAACACTTAGAATTTATTATGAAATTTTTGGGAGTCTATGCTATTAGGGTTTTGACCAAGGTTTGACTAGGGCTTATTAATGCTTAGTTTTATGCATGCTTATGATTGTTTTATGATTGTTCCATATTATTATTATTACTATTAGTGTATTACTTTACGTGGTGTGTTTATTATCGTAACGTAAAGTATTACTAATAATAATAAAGCGAAAGAGCAATGAAGAAGAGACGTGGAACTTAAATAAAATGTTAACAAGTCTTGCAAGCTTATAGGAGGTGCACGACCATGTTGTCGTTAGCTCAACTGTGATGCGGGTTAGCTACCCTATGATGCACACGGGGCCAGTCAATTGGGATTGGTGGACCTTTACAGCATACCCTAGGTGACTGGACCGGCCTTGTATACAGTAATCAGAGCCCATTGAGGTACCAGAGGGCCCATCACCAGTTTCCTCCACGCATATAGTTTAGGGTATTGCTCATTGGTCCATATAGACAGTGAAAGATAAAGATAAAAGAGTACAGAATAAACAAGGCATACAGTAAAGAGAAGAAGCATTATCTGGTTGTATAGTTAATGCGTGCTCACGTATAAAGAGATGAAATTTCACAAAAAGAGTATTTCCATATGTATACGTTACAGAAAGCATTTTATTACTTTTAAAACTAGAACTCACTCAGCAACGTTGACTTTTATACATTTTCAGTTGGCAGGTAAACATTGCTGAGGATGACACGAGGGTGAAGCTACTCGACAGGAAAAGACTGACATCCATTCATACTTGTTATTGCTGTTGTTTTGTAATGCAATTAAACAATTCTTTTGTATTCGGTTAAACAATAGTGTATTACTCAACAACAGTGTTTTTAATGAAATGAATGGCTTTTGTTAAAATAATTCCACTGTTTAAGCTTGTAAATTTATAATGTTTAATGTATTTAATGTTGTGAATGACCAACTATGAGGTCTCCGGGAGCGGGGCCTTACAAGTTGGTATCAGAGCCAAAGTTTAAGAGAATTGGGTTAAATAATTTTTTTTAAAACCTAAACTTAAACTGAAAATGGGACAACTGGAGGGATGTCAGCCCGAGTAGCTACGTGCCATCAGGTATGTCTTTTCTTGATGATTAACGGTGTTATGGGTGCATGCTATTTGATTTATGTGCTCTTAGTAGATTTAGATACTGATTAAGTCAGGATAGGAAATGCTTGGGGTATGAAGAGTAAAGTAAGTGGCTAATCACAACTGGCCACTATAATTAGGGACTTACTATACTTGACATAAACTAAGTTATTACCTTGAATGACCGTGTTGGTGTTTGAATCTTATAGTGTGTTAGAGGATGGCTGGACAAAAATCTTCCAAGACTCCTAGAGGCAGAGGCCGTCCACGTGTGACTAGGAGTAGTGCTAAGGCTCCTGAGACGACCATGAGAACCCTGAGGTTCATGGCTGGAGTGAAGAGAATGAGAATGCTAGCTTGAATGCCTCAGCTAGGGAGGCAATTGCTGATGAAGTACACCAGGTCATGCAGACAGTCTTACCGTCGGTGGTGATTGAAGTCATCAGGACTGTGAGAAGCGAGGAGAGGAAGAAGAAGGACACTAGAAAGGGATCAACGGGTAAGGAAAGCAAAGGGGAGGAGGAACAACCGGAGTCTGAGACTATGTTGTCCGATGAGGAGGAGGATGATGTAGTGGGGGTAGCAACCAGAGGGTGCGGTTATGGGGCGTTCCAAAGGTGTAAGCCCCGAATTTTGATGGCAATGGCAATGCTGCTGCCGCTCACCGTTGGGTGAGGGAGATGGAGGCAGTCTTAGAGATCAGTGAGTGCCGCAAGGACCAGAAGGTGAAGTTCGCAACTCACTCTTTCGTTGATTCAGCGCTGTGTTGGTGGGACAATATTATCCAAGCTGAGGGTGTCAGGGCCATCGGGAGGATGTGATGGAAAGAGTTGAAGGAGCTGGTGATCGAGGAATTTTGTCCTCACTAGGAACTCGACAAAATTGAGAGGGAGTTCTTGCAGCTCGAGGCAGGAACCATGACCCACCAACAGTATACTACTAAGTTTAATGAGATGGTGAGGCTGGTGCCGGATCAGGTGACGTCGGTGTCTCGAAAGATCAAGCGATACATCCAAGGGTTGTCTACTGATATTCACAGGCACTTGATCACTTCCCGACCGAGCGCTTTTTGGTCGGCAGTGGATTTGGCTGGGAGGTTGTATGATGAGCGGGAGGAAACTGTGGTGGAGGTGAAGAAGATGAGTGGGGATGGGAAGAACTAGAATGGGAAGAGGTTCGGATGTGTTGGTTTCACTCCAAACATCAAGAAGACGAAGGCGGACGACCGTGGGGTGTCGTCAAGATCAGGGCTGAAAAAGTGTGGCCGGTGTGAAAGGGAGCATACCGGCGAGTGCAGGATGGGAATGAATGTATGCTTCAGGTGTCGCAAGCCTGGCCACATCGCTAGAGACTGTAGGGCGCTGAAGTGCTATAACTGTGGCGGAGAGGGCCACGCGACCAAAGACTGTAAGAAGCCGAGGGCGGAGAGCTCTGGAGCGAAGAAGAAGCCGGAGGAAGGAGGGCAGAGGGCAAGTGCTAGAGCTTACACCATGACCTGAGAGGAAGCCAGAGCTGATCCTGATGTCATGTCAGGTATGTTTCTAGTAAACGAAACTTATGCCTATGTATTGTTTGATTCCGGTGCTAGTAGGAGTTTTATTTCCACTACTTTCTGTTCTAAGTTGCCTCTTTGTAGTAGAAATGTCAGTGAACCATTTGATGTAGAAACCGCTATTGGTAAGTCCACTAGAATTACTGATGTGATAGAGGAATGTGCTATAGAACTAGAAGGTCATAGGTTTGCTGCTAGGTTACACGTGATGCCCCTAGGTGGATTTTATGTAGTACTAGGGATGGACTGGTTAGCAACCTATGAAGCAAACATCGTATGTCGCAAGAAGATGATTCGATTAGTTGGGCCCGATGGGAGTTTGGTTACGATTTATGGAGATCGCATTACTACGATCCCGAAGGTGATTTCGATGGCGGTGGCGGAGAGTGCATGAAACGTGGATGTAGTGCCTATTGGCATATGTAAAAGATGTGGATGTGTCGGTATCATAATTATTTGAGGTACCAGTGGTGTGTGACTTTCCGGACGTATTCCCGGAAGACTTACCCGGCGTGCCACCGGATCACGAGATTGAGTTCCAAATTGATTTGATACCTGATGCTCAACCCGTTGCCAAAGCACCATATCGATTAGCTCTGACTGAGATGAAGGAACTCATGAGCCAATTGCAGGAGTTAATGGATAAGAGATTCATTCGACCGAGTATCTCTCCATGGGGTGCTCCGGTATTGTTTGTAAAGAAAAAGGACGGAAGTATGCGAATGTGCATTGACTATCGAGAGCTGAACAAGTTGATGGTGAAGAATCGGTACCCGTTACCAAGGATTGATGACTTGTTCGACCAGCTCCAAGGTGCCAGTTGGTTCTCGAGGATAGATCTATGATCTGGCTACCATCAATTGAAGGTGAAGGAACAAGACATTCCTAAGACAACTTTCCGTACGCGTGATGGACACTACGAGTTCCTCGTTATGTCTTTTGGTCTAACTAACGCGCCAGCTGTCTTTATGGATTTGATGAAGAGTGTGTCGGCCGATGTTGGATAGAATAGTGATTGTGTTGATTGATGATATCCTGATCTACTCGAAGAGCGAAGAAAAGCATGCCGGTCACATTCAGGAGGTGTTGGAGACATTAAGAAGGGAGAAGTTGTATGCCAAATTCTCCAAGTGTGCGTTTTGGTTGCACGAAGTTCAATTCTTAGGTCACGTGGTAAATCCCGAGGGGATTATGGTAGACCCCGCAAAGGTGGAGGCAGTGATGCAATGGAAGTCTCTAAAGACGCCATCTGAGATTCGTAGTTTCTTGGGGTTGGCGAGATATTATCGAAGGTTCATTCAGGACTTCTCCAAGATAGCCTCTCCGTTGACTAAGCTGACCCGTAAGGATGTGAAGTTTGTGTGGGGTCAAGAGCAAGAAAGGGCTTTTGAGGAGTTGAAGGCAAGACTGACCAAGCCCCTGTCTTGTCATTTCCAGAAGGAAGCGAGGATTTGGTGGTCTATTCAGATGCTTCCTACTCGGGGTTGGGTTGCGTGTTGATGCAGCGAGGTAAGGTGATAGCCTACGCATCCCGACAATTGAAAGTGCATGAGGTTAACTATCTTACTCATGACTTGGAGTTAGCGGCGGTGGTCTTTGCATTAAAGATTTGGAGACACTATTTATACGGGACAAAGTGCACTATCTTTACTGACCATAAAAGCTTGAAGTACTTCTTCGAGCAAAAAGATTTGAACATGAGACAGAGACGATGGTTGGAGCTTATAAAGGATTACGACTGCGAGATTCACTACCATCGGGTAAGGCCAATGTAGTGGCAGACGCCCTTAGTCGAAAGGAGAGACCCGAGCCGATTCGGGTGAAGGTATATCAGTTGATTATGACTCCGGATGTAATGACGCTGGTGAAAGAATTTCAAGGAGAAGCGTTGAAAGAGGACCATCTTAACTCTGAAAGGATGAGGTCTAGTTGCAGAGTTGGGAGAAAACACTCTCAGTGTTAAAACTCGGTACGGACGAATGTGGATTCCTCACTATGGGGACTTGCGAGGAAAGATCATGAATGAAGCTCACAAGACTCGATATTCCATTCATCCGATGCTACTAAAATGTACCAAGATTTGAAGAAGGACTATTGGTGGTCGGGCATGAAACGCGACGTGATGGAATATGTTAGTAAGTGCCTTACTTGCTTACAAGTAAAGGCAGAACATCAGAAACCCTACAGGAAGATCCAACTGTTGGACATACCCGAGTGGAAGTGGGAGCACATCACCATGGACTTCATTACCAAGCTACCTCATACGGCGAGGGGATGCCATACCATCTGGGTGATTGTTGATCGTCTAACCAAGAATGCTCACTTCCTACCGATCCGCGAGACGTACTCGTCCGAAAGATTGGCAGATCTGTTCATCAAGGAGATTGTAGCTCGTCATGGCGTGCCGGTGTCTTGTGTGTTAGATTGTGACACCCGATTCATGTCGAAGTTTTGGAGGAGATTCCATGATGCGATAGGGACGAGGCTACACATCAGCACGACATATCATCCTCAAACAGACGGTCAATCCGAGAGGAAAATACCGACGCTCGAAGATATGCTTCGATCATGTGTGATCGATTTTGGAGGAAGCTGGGATGATCACTTACCGTTAGCAGAATTCTCGTACAACAACAGTTATCATGCTAGTATTGGCATGCCACCATACGAGATGCTATACGGTAGATGTAGAACGCTCGTATGTTGGGGAGACATTGGTAGAAAGAGTTGGGAGGTGTCGAGGTGATCGAGGCTACGACTGAGAAGTTAGAAAAGATTAAGGCCTACATGAAAGCGGCCAAAGATAGACAAAAGACGTATGCTGACAAGAGGCGAAGGCCGATAGAATTCAAGGTGGGCGACCGAGTTATGCTAAAGGTCTCACCCTAGAAGGGGATCATCTGATTCAGGAAACAAGGTAAGCTAAGCCCGAGATACATAGGACCTTTCCGAATCTTCGCACGAGTAAGGGAGGTGGCCTATCAACTTGAATTTCCAGATGAGTTAAATGGAATCCATCCCACATTCCATGTATCCCATCTGAGGAAGTGCTTAGCTGATGAAGACATGGTTGTACCATTGGAAGAAATCGAAGTAGATGAACGGCTCAATTATGTAGAGCAACCGGTGGCAATCATCGATCGTAAAGAGAAGAGGTTGAGGAAGAAAGTGGTTCCCCTTGTGCGTGTGCAGTGGAAACACAGAAAGGGATCTGAATCAACATGGGAGACTGAGGAGGAGATGAGGCAACATTACCCTCATCTGTTTGAGGAATAACATGTTTCAGGGACGAAACCTAAATAAGGGGGTGGATTGTAACATCTGGTTATTCTTTTAAAAGAAAGATAAGAAATGAAGAATAAAAGTAGGAAATACAATTTAACCCAAGTTGAGGGGTTAAAAGTGTAAAAAGGACAAAAAGAATAAAAGTTGGTACAAAAGCGACATGGCCGCCCACACCATGTTACTTTTCACCTTTTGCAATCAGATTAGAGAGAGAGGGAGCAGAGAATGTAAGACCCCAAATTTTTATTTAAACGGAAGAAAAAGAAAAGTAAATGGAAAGAACAGATAATGAGCACAAGTGGAGGGGGATAAAGTGTACAAAGTACAAAACCTTATTATTTTAAGGTTTAAAGGGGCATGGCCGCCCATCCTTTCTTCACTATCTCCATTCGGCTGAAAGGAAGAAAGAAGAGAGAGAAAGCCCTCGGTTCTAGAGAGAGAAAGAGGAAGCAACAGCTACAAAGGTGAGTTTTCTCTTATATGAGCTCAGTTTCAGCTGGGTTTCGAGTTCTTGACCGAAGTTCTTGGTGTTTAGTGTTTGTTTTTGGGATTTAAGAGCTAAATTAAAGGTTGATCTCGAACTTGAAGTGTGTTGCTCAAAGACTGCTCAAGGTGAGTTTCTAGAACCCCTCTTTTACTAATTTTCAACTTGTTTGGGGCTATTATGCATACCAAGAAAATGTTTTCAAGTAAAATTGTGAGTTTCAGCCTATTGTTCGATGATGTTATGTGTATGTATGTTTTAGAGTTGGTTTATGGGTTAGTGTTGATGTTTAGCATGCTTAGGTGCCCTTAGTGTGTTAGATCTATGTTTGGGTGTTATTATAATGATAATCGGGTGGTGTTTGTTGCATAGAAAACATTTCAGAATGTATTGATGCGCATGAACAGTGGCCCATGCGCCCAGCATGTTGGCCATGCGCCTAAGTGTTGGCCATACGCCCAAGAGTGGGCCATGCACCTAAACAATGTTCCCATGCGCCCAACGGCCAACTGCCTAAGTATGCCCCAAATGCCCAAATAGTGTCCATGCGCCCAAGTTGCCAAAATGGCTAAGTGTCCATGCGCCTGCATAGTGGCAAAGCGCCCTAACAGGGCAGAAACACCCAAACAGTGCCCATGCGCCCAGACTATTTTACACTTAGAATTTTTATGCTCATGTGCCTAAAAATTCTCATGCACCCATTTTGGACTTCGGATTTCTAAGTGGTTTTAAGGGGTAAAGTAGGGAGATAGGCCTTGTTATAATGTGATGACTTATGCTTGATGTGTGCATGGTGATGTGATGAATTATGATGTGTATATGTGTGTGTGATTGTTATCTTTCCTCGTCAAAAAGTTTTCAAAACGTACGTATTATGTTTTATAATACATTATGTATGACTTTACATGGTGTGATGTATGAACGAATAATTAACGAACGTAAAGTATTACGTAACGAAGTGAAAGATAACGATAAAGTACGAAACGAACGAATACGATAGAGTACGAAATGAACACATGAAATAACAAATGGTGGACATGAAAGTGATGGATGATGAGATCCGTGTCGCGTACCCCGGTACTATGTCAGTCTTCGGACATGAGTCCGGGGTATTGCATGAGACAAAAACGAATGATAAGATCCGTGTCGCGTACCCCGGTACTGTGTCAGTCTTCGGACATGAGTCGGGGGTTTGTTTATCAAACCCCGGCACAGTATCAGTCTTTGGACATGAGTCAGGGGTATTGCATGAGACGAGATAATGAGGTGAGTGACTTTGTGTTGCAACAGACTCGGATAGAGTGCAATCCCTGTGATTGACTCGAATGGGATCTTTGTCACGTATCCCGATGCTGTGTCAATCTTCGGACATGAGTCGGGGATTTGTCTACAGGCCCCGGCACAACATCAGCTTTCGAGCATGAGTCGGGGATATTGCATGAGACAAGATTCGAGTAATGAGCGAAGAAATGAATGAATGATGATGAAGATAATAATAATTATTATTATATTAGTATGTACATATGTTGTATGACCACGAATGAATGTAAAGATAGTTTTTAAAGGAAATAAAGTATTTTATTATATAAAAACTAGAACTTACTCAGCGTCACTGACTTTTGTATGCATGAGAGTTGGCAGGTATTTTGTGATGCTGAGGAGTTGCAGGCATGGATGCATAAGCTACTGGGAACATTTTGAGGCTGGCATCTATATTTTGACATGTCATTGTATTTTGAGATGAAAACGAATGTTATAAATGAAATGCCATGTTTTTAGTTATTAATGAAAGTTTTAAATTCCGCTGCAAAATAAATGTATGTTTTAAAATGTTTTATGTGCGATGAATGACCAACTGTGAGGTTCCCGGGAATGGGGCCTTACAATTTGATATCAGAGCCAAAGTTTAAGTGAAAAGGGTAAATATTTTCAAAAGAACCTAAACTTAAACTAAGAATGGGACTAAAAAGAAAAGGATGCCAATCCTAGTAGCTACGTGCCTGCAAGTAAAGGTATTATGTAAGCTAACGGTTAACCAGTATTATGTGCGCATGTTATGTGGCTAATGTGTTTTTGTGTAGATTTAGATACTGATGTAGTCAGGATAGGAAATGCTTGGGGTATGAAGAGTAAAGTAAGTGGCTAATCACAACTGGCCATTATAATTAAGGACTTACTATACTTGACATAAACTGAGTTATTACCTTGAATGACCGTGTTGCTGTTTGAATCTTATAGTGCGTTAGAGGATGGCTGGACAGAATTCTTTCAAGACTCCTAGAGGCAGAGGCCGTCCACGTGTGACTAGGAGTAGTGCTAAGGCTCCTGAGACGACCCATGGGAACCCTGAGGTTCATAGCCGGAGCGAAGAGAATGAGAATCCTAGCTTGAATGCCTCAGCTAGGGAGGTGATTGCTGATGAAGTACACCAGGTCATGCAAACAATCTTACCATCTATGGTGACTAAAGTCATCCGGGTAGTGAGAAGCGAGGAGAGGAATAGGTCCTCGGGAAGGAGAGAGCAACCGAAGGCCGAGATGGTTATCCCTACTGATGAGGAAGAGGAGGAAGAAGAGCTTGTGCCTGAGGCAGCACGAGGCTGTAATTATGGGGCATTCCAAAGGTGCAAGCCCCCTACCTTTGATGGTAATGGCACTACTGCTGCTGCTCACCGATGGGTGAGGGAGATGGAGGCTGTCCTTGAGATCAGCGAGTGCCGAGAGGACCAGAAGCTAAACTTTGCCACTCACTCGTTTATGGAGTCGGCCTTATGCTGGTGGGACAACATTGTCCGGGCTGAGGGTACCAGCGCAATCGAAAAGATGAGGTGGAGTGAACTGAAGAAGCTGGTGATCAAAGAGTTTTGTCCTCACCGGGAATTGGACAAGATTAAGAGAGAGTTCTTACAGCTAGAGGCGGGAACGATGACACACCAGCAGTACACCACTAAGTTCAACGAGATGGCAAGACTAGTGCCAGATCAGGTGACGCCTATGTCACGAAAGATCAAGAGGTACATTCAAGGACTGCCGACAGACATCCGCAGACATTTGATCGCTACCCGAGCAGGTACATTCAGATCGGTGGTCGACTTAGCTGGGAGATTGTACGACGAGCGAGAGGTGATGGTGACAACGGATGAAGAGGAAGACCGGAACCATGCCAAAAAGGAATGGAAGGCGAGATAATGATGACGGAATTATGGCTGAAGGTAAGATGATGAGGGTCGATGATCAAGAGAGGATAACAAGGAAGGACAAGATATGCAAGAAGTGTGGTAGAGGTCATGAAGGGGAGTGCAAATGGGGACTGAAAGTTTGCTTCCAATATGGAAAGGAGGGCCACAGGGCAAGAGATTGTTAAATGGCTAAATGCTACGACTGTGGCGAGACTGGACATATGAGCAGAGATTGCAAGAAATCGAGGGCAGGAAGCTCCGGACGAGGAAGGAGAATAGAGGGTGTGTAGGGGTTTTAACAAGTTTATCAAAGCTCATATAATCTTGTTTATATGAAAACGCAGCGGAATATATATATGTTTTAAAACATGTTAATAAGATGATTATTAACCATTTAATAAAGAACCCCATGCCATGGATCATTATACAAGTGCATACAAAAGATAAACATGAGATGATGATACTACAACCTTTGTAGCTGCTCAAAAACCGAATTTCTTGAGGTGAAAGAAGATGAAAAACGTGGCTGAATCTTCAAGGAAGAAGACCTCAAGAGGTGATACCCCAAGCTTGTACAAACACCTTTGATTGCTAGGAATCTTGACACCAAATTTTCAGCAACCAAAACACTTTGAAAGCTGAAAATTCTGCTTCTTTTCTCCTTCAAAACCGTGAGATAGAGAGAGAGAGATTGAGAGAGTTCTCAAGTGTGTGTGTGAGAAGAGAGAGGAGCAAGAGAGTTCTAGTGTGGGTGTAATGCATGGCCTTAGAACTAAAAAAGGGGAGGAACCAAGACAAAGGGGCGGCCAAAAATTGGCACCCTTTGTCTCCCCTTTGATCCAAATTTTTTTTTAATCAAACTAAAACACTCTTACACCCTTATGATATAAAATTAAACCATTTTAATTTTATATCACTAACACACACACTATTATTTGTCATTGTCAAACTAATTTAAAAAATGAACAAATAATCCCATATGAACAAATATATATATATATATATATATATATATATATAATATATATATATATATATATATATATATATATATATAAACTTGTTCATTCGCAAAAGCAATGATCTAGAAAAACCGGTTTCTAAATTGGTGTTATATTTATTTGTTTGATCTAATCAACAAATAAATATTTGTCGGTGTTTGTTTGGCTTGTTATGGGTATGACCCGACTTGGATCATATCACACTAGCCACATCAATTTAATATATATCTTGGGCAGATCATTTCTTTCAATCTCCCACTTGCACAAGATTTATAGAAGATTGATGCAAGCAGCAAATAACGCCTAGCAACGGTTTGCTACCCCTAATGTATATGACTAAGTGCCATTCAATAACATCATCCTTTTCAAGTACCTTACTTGAAAATGTTTTAGGTGAATTAATCATCTATCCTTTTGTTGCAGATGTCATGTTAAATCCAAGAGACACAGAACAGTCATTCTCTGATGATTTAACTTTAACAGGCCTTAGACATCTAACTCTCAACGAATAAGAGGAAAAAATTCCATCTTGACTACATACGTCTCTCACAATCACCTCATGTCATACCTGTACTCAGCCTTATGTACTGCCTTTTCAGAACAGCAAAGGACTAAGTCAAAGTACAATACTTGGTGAATATCAAGACCCAATATGTATCTCAGGTCTGAGGATACAATGATATTCTCCTTTACTCAAAATTTCTTATGACTAATCAGAAAGATTCCATGCAGAAATAATGAGAGCGGGTCAGTCCAATATCTATATCCCATAGATATCAATGAACCTTGGTAGCAATCTCTTGCTTTATACTCATACCTTATGAATATCAACCAATCCAAGTTCAGTATAGTCTTACATTCATAGTTGTTCCCACAAGTATGATCGACTACGGACGTTGAGAATAATTATTTATTCACGGATTTAAACATGCTAAAATAGAAGAACAAACAAAATTATAACCATATAATTAAGTCAAATAACATTAGTTCCAATATCAAAAACAAAATACAACATCAAACCCAGTCACTTGAATATCTAAGTCCATGGCACAAGCATGACCTTCATGCTTTGCCTTATCAAGGAGTTTTGTGAGTGGATCCGCAATGTTTTTATCAGTGTGGACTTTGCGAATACATATCTTTCGTTTTTCAACTTCATCCCTTATGTAGTTAAATCTCCGTTCAATGTGCCGAGTCTTTTGATGAGCACGAGGTTCCTTGATTTGAGCAATCGCACCCTCGTTGTCACAAAATATCTCTAGGGGATCCTGAATGGAAGGGACTACCCCTAGATCGGCTATGAATTTCTTCATCCATGCAGCTTCTGTGCTGCCATTGAAGCGGCGACGTATTCTGACTCTGTAGTGGACAACGCTACGACTTCTTGCTTTGAGCTTTTCCAAGAAACAGCTCCCATTCAGAATAAAGATGTACCCCGACTGAGATCGTGAATCATCTCGATCGGTTTGGAAACTCGCATCCGTGTAACCTTTTACAACGAGTTCCTCTTCACCAGACCCGTAGATCAAGAACATGTCCTTAGTCCTCCTTACGTACTTCAGAATGTTCTTGACAGCCATCCAATGACTATCACCAGGATTTTGCTGGTATCTACTTGTCATGCTTAAAGCGCATGACACGTCTGGTCTAGTGCATATCATTGCATACATGATGGATCCTATAGCAGATGCATATGGGATTGCCTTCATTCTATTTTGCTCCTCCTTGGAGCTTGGACATTGAGTTGTACTCAATATTGTCCCTCTTTGAATAGGTACATTACCTTTCTTAGAGTTTTCCATCTTGAACCTTTTCAAGATTTTGTCAATGTATGCACTTTGATTCAAACCAATTAGCCGTCTTGATCTATCCCTATAGATTTTTATTCCCAGAATATAGGCGGCTTCACCAAGATCCTTTATGGAAAAACAACTTCCAAGCCAGGTTTTTACACCTTCCATGGTTGGAATGTCGTTTCCAAACAGTAGTATGTCATCAACATACAATACTAGGAAGGTTATTGTGCTCCCACTAGCCTTCTTATACACGCAAGCCTCATCAGCGTTTTTGATGAAGCCAAATTTCTTTACTTCATCATCAAAATGGTGATTCCAACTTCTTGATGCTTGTTTCAATCCATAGATTGATTTCATTAACTTGCATACTTTATTAGGATATTTTGGATCGACAAAACCTTCAGGCTGAACCATATAGACATCTTCCTCAAGATGTCCATTTAGGAAAGCGGTTTTGACATCCATTTGCCAAATCTCATAATCATAATGAGCTGCTATGGCAAACAATATCCTTATAGACTTAAGCATTGCAACAGGTGAGAAGGTTTCATCATAATCAACCCCTTGAGTTTGAGTGAAACCCTTTGCTACAAGTCTAGCTTTGTAAGTATCCAAGTTTTCATGCATATCGGTTTTCTTCTTGAAAACCCACTTACTTCCAACTACTTTGGAATTAAGAGGTGGCTTAACAAGTTCCCAAACTTGATTATCATACATGGATTGCATCTCAACGTTCATGGCCTCAAGCCATTTGTCACAATCCAAATTGGACACTGCATCATGATATGTGGCTGGTTCATCTGAATCCACCACATAGCATCCATCCATGAAAAATCCGTATCTTTCAGGTGGATTACTAGTTCTACCACTTCTGCGAACGTTTTGTGTGTATTGATCAACCGCTTGATCATCCTCAACATCCTCACGTTGAGTGCTAGTTTCAACCAAGCGTGCATCGGGCTGTGTTTTCTGATCCTCCGCAAGATCCACTGTTCTACTGCTAGTTCCTTCCATAAGGAACTTAGTTTCTAAGAACTCACCCTTTCTGGCAACAAACACTTTTTGTTCCAGTGGATCATAGAAATAATATCCCATAGAATCTCTAGGATATCCAACAAAGATACACTTGGTGGATCGGACATCTAATTTGTTTGGGGTGGGAGTCTTAACATAAACCTCACAACCCCAGACCCTTAAGTACGATAGGGATGGAACTCTTCCATGCCATATCTCAAAAGGTGTCTTTTAAACCTTTTTGTTGGGGCCATATTCAGAATACGGGCCGCGGAGAGCAAAGCGAAACCACAAAATGATAGAGGTAATGTGCTTCTAGCCATCATAGATCGAACCATATCCAATAAGGTTCGATTCCTCCTCTCAGACACACCATTATGTTGTGGTGTTCCAGGTGGAGTGAGTTGTGAGACAATCCCACAACTCCTAAGATGATCTTGAAAAACATCACTTAGGTATTCGCCACCTCTATCGGTGCGGAGAATTTTAATTGACCTGTTGAGTTGATTTTCTACTTCATTCTTGAAGATTTTGAACATTTCAAAAGCTTCATCTTTGTGCCTTAATAAGTACACATACCCATAACGACTATAATCGTCGGTAAAGGTAATGAAGTATCTTTCACCATTCCTAGTCATTGGCTTAAAAGGACCACATACATCCGAATGTATGATACCTAATAAATCTTTTGCCCTATCGTTAGTTCCACTAAAGGGTGCCTTAGTCATTTTACCTTGTAAACAAGATTCACATACATCAAATGAATCATATTCATTTGTTTTTAAAAGACCATTCTTTTGAAGTGTTTGTATACGTTTCTTGTTTATATGACCAAGGCGGCAATGCCATAGGTAGGTATCACTCAAATCTAATTTGAGTCTTTTGGTGGTTTCTTGGTATATTGAGCTATCATATGTTACGTTTTCATGAACCAATTCATAAATACCATTACAAGGTATAGCTTTAAAATAAAATACATGATTTAAAGAAACATGAATATCATTGTCAACAAACTTGAAATCATAATCATATTGTCTTAAACGGGAAACAGAAATTATGTTCCTAGTCAAACTAGGAGCATATAATACATTATATAAAATGACTTCCAAACCATTTGGAAGCTTCAAAATGTAGTCTCCTTGGGCTTCAACGTGAACCTTTGCACCATTGCCCATGAATAGACTTATTTCCCCTTTTGCATAATGCTCATTTCTTTTGAACCCCTGCAATAAATTGCAAATGTGAGTTCCACATCCGGTATCTAATACCCATGTGTTAGAAGAAATAACATTTAGCTCAACATGTATCATGTAAATTATACCTAAGGTTTGCCCTGCATCCCTCTTTTCTCTCAACTCTTTGAGATAGACTGGACAATTTCTCATCCAATGCCCTATCTCACCACATTTGAAGCATGGGTCGTTTACAGCAACCTTTTGCTTCTTTTCCTTGGGCTTCGGAGGTTCCGCCCTAACAACCATCTTCCCCTTTCCTCCAACGTGCCCCTTTCCTTTTGCAACATTTGCCTTAGGAGGGGGTAGAGACCTCTTTCTTCTCCCACCTTCATTAATGGTGAGAACGGGTAAAACCCTTTTACCCATTCCCACCTCAGCTGATTTGAGCATCGAATGAAGTTCATTTATGCTCTTGTCCATCCGTTCATGTTGTAATTCATGACGAATGCCTCAAACCTTTTAGATAGGCCATTAAGGATCAAATCCGTGGCCAACTCCTTTGAGACAGGACAATTTAGCCTTTGAAGGCGATCGATGTGGCTTTTCATCTTAAGAACATAAAACGAAACTAATTGGGATTCTTCCATCCGACATGCATGAAGCGCTCGAACCGTTTCGAAGCGCTCCACTCTAGCTTGTTGCTGGAACGTTTCCCGCAACTGAGTGATCATGTCATAGGCTCCATGGAGCTCATACTCCTTTTGGAGTTCGGGTGTCATACTTGCTAACATTAAGCAAGAAACTTGGACGGAGTCTTCCACATATTTAACCCAATCATTATAGGCCTCCACATCCTCCTCGTTAGGTTCATCGGGGATGGGATCATCAAGAATGTAGGCCCGCTTTTCTTGCTTGAGAACAATTCTCAAGTTGCGGTACCAATCCATGAAGTTGTTAGGTGTTAGACGATCCCTTTGAAGGATCGCCCTAAGAGATTGGTTGTTTTGGTTTGGTACATCGTTATTAGCGTTGGTGTGGTCGGCCATCTACAAAATTTTACAAAGTTCCATTTTAGTAATCGTTGATATAATTATATATTTCATTTATTAATACCCTTTACGTCTCATAGACTATTAATAAAAAAAATTTTAGAATCCAACGTTATATTTAAATATTGGTTAGGTGACCTTTATCCCATTATTTAAATAAACAAGGTAGTCAAAAATGACAATTGCAACCCATTGCAACTTCTAATGGTATGGGATCGTTTGAACATCTTATGTTTATAACGACATGTTTAACCCATCAACACCTTTTATAAAACACATTTTAGGTGATCCATTCAATATATTTTATAAATCAAGTCGTCCTACTTACACACACGTGTGAGTTTACCACATAAGTGGTTAGGTGACCTTTATCCACAAACATGGCATTATCACCTCAAGTTACAAGTTCCCTCAAAGTGGTTAGGTGACCTTTATCCCACTAAGAGTTTGCAAGTAACCTAAGTGTTGTGTAAAAGGATGGTGTTTAACTTGTTTCTCAAAAGGGATTTATAATTTCACAATTCTTGTTTTAGAAAAGACCATGTACTATATGATTGTATGCATTCAACCATATGGTATCCATTTGGTTCTATTAAATAAAACCCATTTTATTTTGTAAACCATTAACTCCTTTTATAGACCCATTCTATTTAGCTTAATGATTTGAGAACCAATTTCTTGTAATAGCTTGTTCTAGTTGATGGTTTGTTAATGACATCCAAATATCCAAAACAAAACAACATCATAAGCATTCAACCAAGCATAACCAAACAATACATATATGCATAACAAAGCATACTAAATTGAGCACACTTGTTTAGCCAAAACAAGTGTGTCAAAAGGTCTTGTCCTAAGGGTTAAGAACATGACACATGGTTGACAAAAGGAACTCCCACTTGAATCCACATCTTCAAGCATCCTCTTTGTCCATTTTTCTTCAAGTCTTGATCTTGAGCATCCTTACAAAATATGTATCCTAATACATTTTTCTAGTAAAGATAAACTCCTAATCTATTTATTACAAACCATATGAATGAATAGATTACAAAATAAGACTTGAAACAAAATAAATAATACATGTCCAAATGAATATAACATGACAACCAATCATTCAATCCAAAAGGTCTAGGCTTTGTTATGCATAATCAACAACAACAACATCAAACATACACAAGATGAATGATTTTGGCAGCCCCTTTTAGCCCATGTTTTTGGCCAACATAAACCAAGAACAAATGGGTTAAGAACATATAAATAAACATCTAATAATCTAGAGTTTTAAAGATCCTTTTATGCATAAAGAAGCATCTTTAAAACACTAAGGGGGGCAAAATCCAGCCCCTAACTCACGGATTTTTTGGTGTCAAGCACCACAAAACCGTGAACTAGGGAGGAATATATGTATGCATATGTATAAGTGGCTCTTGATGCCATTGTAGGGGTTTTAACAAGTTTATCAAAGCTCATATAATCTTGTTTATATGAAAATGCAGCGGATATATATATATGTTTTAAAACATGTTAATAAGATGATTATTAACCATTTAATAAAGAACCCCATGCCATGGATCATTATACAAGTGCATACAAAAGATAAACATGAGATGATGATACTACAACCTTTGTAGCTGCTCAAAAACCGAATTTCTTGAGGTGAAAGAAGATGAAAAACATGGCTGAATCTTCAAGGAAGAAGACCTCAAGAGGTGATACCCCAAGCTTGTACAAACACCTTTGATTGCTAGGAATCTTGACACCAAATTTTCAGCAACCAAAAACACTTTGAAAGCTGAAAATTCTGCTTCTTTTCTCCTTCAAAACCGTGAGATAGAGAGAGAGATTGAGAGAGTTCTCAAGTGTGTGTGTGTGAGAAAGAGAGAGGAGCAAGAGAGTTCTAGTGTGGGTGTAATGCATGGCCTTGGAACTAAAAAAGGGGAGGAACCAAGACAAAGGGGCGGCAAAAATTGGCACCCTTTGTCTCCCCTTTGATCCAAATTTTTTTTTAATCAAACTAAAACACTCTTGCACCCTTATGATATAAAATTAAACCATTTTAATTTTATATCACTAACACACACACTATTATTTGTCATTGTCAAACTAATTTAAAAATAAACAAATAATCCCATATGAACAAATATATATATATATATATAATATATATATATATATATAAACTTGTTCATTCGCAAAAGCAATGATCTAGAAAACCGGTTTCTAAATTGGTGTTTATATTTATTTGTTTGATCTAATCAACAAATAAATATTTGTCGGTGTTTGTTTGGCTTGTTATTGGGTATGACCCGACTTGGATCATATCACACTAGCCACATCAATTTAATATATATCTTGGGCAGATCATTTCTTTCAGGGTGAAGGCTAGAGCCTTTGCTATGACCGGGAGGAGGCTAGATCAGACTCCGAGGTAATATCAGGTTCATTTTTGATAATTTAGATTGATGCATCTATACTTTAATATGGCACTAGTAGTAGTTTTGTTGCTGCTATCTTCTATGATGTTGCACGTTAGGAGTAGGAAGATCGATGAGCCCTTCGATGTAAGAATTGTTATTAGTAAGTCCACCAGGTTACCTAATGCCCTAGAGGATTACGCGATAGAATTGAGAGAGAGCGCTTGTTCTTGCTAGATTGTTCAAGACAGACGTAGGTGGATAGACATGCATCTCCGGGTGAATTGATCAGTAATCTACGACTCAAACCCCAAGTGTTGCAAGAAGATGGATTGATCAACCGTGCACGACCAGAGTTCGGTGTCGACCTACGACAATGGATTACGATGAAGGCTTCGACTAGGAAAGCGGATGGTTTGATTTGGAAATCGAGTAAAGCTAATACTAAAGTATAGAGGGTCATTCCCAGTTGTTGCTCAGGTAGGAGAAGTGACACATTGACTGGAGCTACCCGATGAGTTAAGTGGAATTCATCTGATGTTCCATGCAACTCGTCTAAGAAAGTGTTTGATCGATGAGAATATGATCATGCCACTAGAGAACACTGAGATGGACAAAGTATTCAACTACAAGAAGCAACTGGTGGCCATTACTAATAAGAAGAAGAGAATGAGCTAAGGAGGATGAAGGTCTCACTTGTACAGGTGCAATGAAGCCTAAAGGGATCTAAGTCTAAGTGCAAGGTCAAGGAAGAGGTGAGACAGTGTTACCCGTAACTATTTGAGAAGCGACAGGTTTTAGGGATGAAACCTCTTTAAGGGGGGTAGACTTGTAACACCCTGAATTTTTATTTAAAAGAAAGGAAAAGAAAAGAAAATAGAAAGAATAGATAATGAGCACAAGTGTAGGGGGATAAAGTGTACAAAGTACAAAACATTATTATTTTAAAATTTAAAGGGGCATTGCCACCCATCCCTTCTTCACCATCTCCATTCGGCTGAAAGGAAGAAAGAAGAGAGAGAAAGCCCTCGATTCTAGAGAGAGAAAGAGGAAGAAGCACCTGCAAAAGTGAGTTTTCTCTTATATGAGCTTGGTTTCAGCTGGGTTTCGAGTTCTTGATCGAAGTTCTTGGTGTTTAGTGTTTGTTTTCGGGATATAAGAGTTGAATTGAAGGTGGATCTTGAACTTGAAGTGTGTTGCTCAAAGGCTGCTCAAAGTGAGTTTCTAGAACCCCTCTTTTACTGATTTTCAACTTGCTTGGGGCTATTATGCATACCAAGAAAATGTTTCAAGTAAAACCGTGAGTTTCAGCCTATTGTTCGATGATGTTATGTGTATGTATGTTTAGAGTTGGTTTATGGGTTAGTGTTGATGTTTAGCATGCTTAGGTGCCCTTAGTGTGTTAGATCTATGTTTGGGTGTTATTATAATGATAATCGGGTGGTGTTTGTTGCATAGAAAACATTTCAGAATGTATTGATGCGCATGAACAGTGGCCCATGCACCCAGCATGTTGGCCATGCGCCCAAGAGTGGGCCATGCGCCTAAACAATGTTCCCATGCGCCCAACGGCCAACTGCCTAAGTATGCCCCAAACGCCCAAATAGTGTCCATGCGCCCAAGTTGCCAAAATGGCTAAGTGTCCATGCGCCTGCATAGTGGCAAAGCGCCCGAACAGGGCAGAAACACCCAACAGTGCCCATGCGCCCAGACTATTTTGCACTTAGAATTTTTATGCTCATGTGCCTAAAAAGTCCCATGCACCCATTTTGGACTTAGGATTTTCTAAGTGGTTTTAAGGGATAAAATAGGGAGATAGGCCTTGTTATGATGTGATGACTTATGCTTGATGTGTGCATGGTGATGTATTGCAAGAGACAAAAACAGATGATGAGATCTGTGTCGCGTACCCCGGTACTGGTTCAGTCTTCGAACATGAGTCGGGGGTATGTTTATCAAGCCCCGGCACAGTATCAGTCTTCGGACATGAGTCAAGGGTATTGCATGAGACGAGATAATGAGATGAGCGACTTTGTGTTGCAACAGAATCGGATAGAGTTCAATCCCTGTGATTGACTCGAATGGGATCTTTGTCGCGTATCCCGGTGCTGTGTCAGTCTTCGGACATGAGTCGGGGGTTTGTGTACAGGCCCCGCCACAACATCAGCTTTCGAGCATGAGTCGGGGATATTGCGTGAGACAAGATTCGAGTAATGAAGAGTAATGAGCGAAGAAATGAATAAATGAATGAATGAATGATGATGGAGATAATAATAATTATTATTATTAGTATGTACGTATGTTGTATGACCACGAATGAATGTAAATATATTTTTTAAAGGAAATAAAGTATTTTATTATATAAAAACTAGAACTCACTCAGCGTCACTGACTTTTGTATGCATGATAGTTGGCAGGTATTTTGTTGTTGATGAGGAGTTGCAGGCATGGATACTGATGAAGCGCCCAAACAGGGCTCATGCGCCCAAATAGTATTGGTGCGCCTAAACACCTAGAATTTATTATGAAATTTTTGGGAGTCTGTGCTATTAGGGTTTTGACCAAGGTTTGACTAGGGCTTATTAATGCTTAGTTTTATGCATGCTTATGATTGTTTTATGATTGTTTTGTATTATTATTATTACTATTAGTGTATTACTTTACGTGGTGTGTTTATTATCGTAACGTAAAGTATTACTAATAATAATAAGCGAAAGAGCAATGAAGAAGAGAAGTGGAACTAAATAAAATGTTAACAAGTCTTGCAAGCTTATAGGAGGTTCACGACCATGTTGTCGTTAGCTCAACTGTGATGCGGGTTTGCTACCCTATGATGCAGACGGAGCCAGTCAATTGAGATTGGCGGACCTTTACAGCATACCCTAGGTGACTGGGTCGGCCTTGTATACAGTAATCAGAGCCCATTGAGGTACCAGAGGGCCCATCACCAGTTTTCTCCGCGCATATAGTTTAGGGTATTGCTCATTGGTCCATATAGATAGTGAAAGATAAAGATAAAAGAGTACAGAATAAACAAGGCATACAGTAAAGAGAAGAAGCATTATCTGGTTGTATAATTAATGCGTGCTCACATATAAGAGATGAAATTTCACAAAAAGAGTATTTTCATATGTATACCTTACAGAAAGCATTTTATTACTTTTAAAACTAGAACTCACTCAGCAACGCTGACTTTTATACATTTTCAGGTGGCAGGTAAACATTGTTGAGGATGGCACGAGGGTGAAGCTACTCGATAGAGAAAGGCTGACATCCATTCATACTTGTTATTGTTGTTGTTTTGTAATGCAATTAAACAATTCTTTTGTATTCGGTTAAACAATAGTGTATTGCTCAACAACAGTGTTTTTAATGAAATGAATGGCTTTTGTTAAAATAATTCCACTGTTTAAGCTTGTAAATTTATAATGTTTAATGTATTTAATGTTGTGAATGACCAACTGTGAGGTCTCCGGGAACGGGGCCTCACACTTCCAGAGAAGCCGTGAGCCAGGAGATCACATTATCTGCGAAAATCAAGGTGAGTTTTGCAGCCATTTTTTAATATGTTTTACTTGAGGGAAAATCTTTCTTATTGTTTTGGTCTATGTCGTGCTTTAAAATTTTATTTTGAAACTTTGTGTGTGGTTTGAATTATGGAATCGAATCTAGATTTTTCATTTATAAGTATGTATTTTTACTTAGGCTGGACTATCATGGAAAGAAACTATTATAACGGATTGACACCTTACCTTTGTTGTTAGTATTCTAGCTGAGACTAGCATGGCCTGTACATGGCCTCAAGTGAATATAATCCGATTATTTGGATTTGGGCTAGTCATGAGCTTATGTTGATTTCTATAACTACTATTTCTCTTACGCACATATGTATATTGTACATGACTTACAGAGAAACTTAGTTTGTATTTACAAACCTGTGGACTCACTAACAAAATTGACTTTTTAGTGCATGTCGTTTCAAGTAATAATGCTTAGGTTCATGGATTATGGACCATAGATAAGACCGTTCCTCAAGGAGCAATAAACAATTTATGAAATATTTGGTTTTTCGTTTAATTACATTATCTGGTTGGATTGTAATCTATTAGATTTGTATCTAGACTAGTTTGTATTTATGCATGTTCATTATAGTATGGAACCTTGGATTATTTATGCATTATGGTATGACGTTATAGGATTAGCTATACTTGGCACTTGTTCTTACGTGGCGGGTGACATCATGATCTATGTACGAAGAATGCATTTAGTGGTCTCTTAAACCCTGCAAGACCGGTTAAAAGGATGGTCAATACAATCAGTCTCATAATGAGAAGAGTGTTAGAACACTTAACAGATCAATTGGGGAATCGAGAATTTGTTTAAGATGATACTAAGAACACAAGCAAAGTAAGAGACAGAAACTTAAAAAACAACAAGATATTGGTTTTCAAGATTGTAGTATATTGTTTCTCAAGTTCCTTTTACAAGTGTTACAAAGCATAAAAATAAAATATAAGGACTCAAGATACTTTATACTATACCCTACAGCCGTTCATACTTGAAGGCCAGTTGGAAACACTAATCTAGACAACAAGATCAATGTAGAGTCAAAAGGCAGATTTGTCTTTTGACTAGTGACTATGACATGTCATAGCTCACATCCTAATATATTACAAAAAGGATAAAAGTACATAAAATAAAAAGTTATAGACTCAAGACCTTAATGTACAGTTGCAAAAGCATGGACCTTTTCACCAACCTGTAATTGGTGAGTCTTTAGAGTTGCAACGGAATGTTGGCCAACTTTATGCAAAAGTACATCAGAGAAAGAATGTTCTTCAAAGTCTTCGGAAGAAATATGTCTTCACTTCATTGGCTTTGGAAGACTTTGTCTTTGAAGCTTTGGAAGACTTCACTCTTGGTTTGAAAGATATTGGTCTTAGCTTCGGAAGATTTCACACTTACATTATTTTCTGTGCAGAGTATGAAACTTTCGAAGCAACTTCTACTATGTACCAAGTGCATGCATGTAGAAAGCACTTGGGTTGTTTTGGGTGCATCAGACTTTCTATAAACCTTACAAACTCTCCCTCGGTTGATGCTACCAAAACAAAGAAGTGATTCAGATATTAACAGTCCTCATCATGATCATGACCATTCCCTTTTTTATCAATTGGTCAGGTTCATTTAGATTTTCAAAATACCTTCTCATATCAAAGAGATCATATAGAGGTAGGATAAGCATGACTTTCCAGAAGTATACATCTTGACCACCTTGATCTCTAGTAACATACAATCTGTCTGGATTAGCAGCAAAGATCCAAGATAAGATGGGTTTTCCTGATGTAAGAGGCTCTACTTGAGTTGGAGTAGGTTAATCAATCTCATCTTGCACTTTCGTAGGATGCTTTAACTCATCCTAAGGTCTAGAAGTGAATGCCTTTGATTTCTTCTTTGATATAGGTTTAAAGACCATCTTTTTCTTTCTTTTTGAGTCTTTAACTAAGAAGACTGGCCTTTAGCATCAGGTTGTCCGGCTTTGTCTTTCTCAGTTGGGTCCTCTTCCTTTACAAGTTCAAAAGGAGATCGAGTTATACCTTATTGTGGATTAGAATATGAAGTTTGCTAAGGTTTAGCATGAGATCCAGGTTATGTTGTCTCAAATGGTTCAACCTTAACCTCAACTTTAGGAGGAGCTTGACTTGGTGGGAAGTGTAAGTCAACTTGCTCTCCTCTTTTGATTTTCAACTTGATCACTCTAATGTGCTCATCCATGATTGATCGAGACATTGGACCAAGCCTCCTTTCGAAGAATCCATACAACTTCAAGAAGTTTATCATCCTCTACCTATCAGCAGACTTCTTTTGACTCTTTGGACGTTGGCTCTTGACTTTGCTGCTTCTTCCATCATCTTCCTCTTAGAAGCCTTTTGTTCTTTAAGAACTTGTAGCTCAAGCTGCTTGAGGTATTCAAATTCAATGTATTCATATGATAAGGGAAGAAATACAGATGAGGTTGTTCAGTTGTCACAACCTCTTTCACAAGAATTTCTTGAACTAGGGAGACGACCCTTAACTCATCATTTTGAGTGTTTGGTCTGGAAGCGGCCCTAATAGAAGCTTCCATGAAGCCTGAGGACCCAATAGAACTTTCTCCCCTTAGCTTCATCTTCCTCTCTCTCTCCTCTTCCTCAATCTTCTCAAGAGTCAATATCCTTTTCCCTTTGTCACCCATAGACCTTTGTGACACAGGGTGGAGAGAGCTTTAGCCTTTATTGTCTGATGTAGCAGTCAGACTCTGGCCAAAGAGAGACTGTGAAGCACCTTCACCAACTGGTGCCTCACTGAGAGAAATGGGTGATGAAGAAGTTCCTGTCTCAAGGATCATAGGTTCAAGTATTGGGCCTTTAGCCAAGGTTTCCCTTTCAAATCTAATCTTAGGGTCCACCTTAACATCTAGTTGACCAATAGCCTTACATGTTAGCCTATGTCAATATAGTCTTGATCTTTGTTTGAACTCTTTAAGCACCCTTTCTTGAATTCTATCTGCTAACCTTGCAACTTGTTTGTGTTGGCTTGGGTTGAAAATCGGAAGGTCAATTAGATATGTACTATCATGGAACCATGGTTTTGAAAACCGGATTGGACCGGCTGGTTCGACCAGTTGGACTGGGAACCAGACTACGATCCGGTCTGGTTTGGTGTTTAAAACTGTTTTAGTATTGAACCAGTGGTCGGACCGGTTGAACCGGTCGAACCGGGAACCGGACCGGTTGAACCGGTGGTCGGACCGGTTGAACTGGTTTTTTTATATATTTTTTAATTTTGTCATTTTTACATATATTTATAAAAAATACTTATAATTTTATCCGATTCTTACATACGGTCCGACGGGTTGAACCGGTCCGACCATCGGACTAGTAAGACGTCCGATTCACTATCCGGTCCGGTTTTAAAAACATTGCATAGAACCTCAGGTTTGAAAATTTGAAGATTTCATGTTGCCCCCGAGTTCTTCAGAATACTAGATCTCTCCTATCAATGTCATACCTCCATCTCATGATTGGATTGTCAGAGTGATTGGCTGGAGTAGGCATAGCTCTGGGTATACCCTCCTTAAACAGGCTTTGAATGAGTGAGTCCACATCAATGTGCATTTGAGGAGGTTGTTGAGTATGGACAATTTCAAGTGAGGGTGGTGAATCCTCAATATTCATACCTTTTGAAGAACTCTAGCATTTGTAAATGCTAAGACTTTCTCCCATTTTTTGGTAGCATCACTATCTTGCATAGGTGAGCTAGAAGTTAGGTCTATCACATCCATAAGTTCTTGTGTTCCTTGTTGAGTTCTTTTTAAAGGTCTCCTAGCTATTTGTTTCTTGAGATAACAAATCTCAAGAAAGCACTTGGGTTGTTTTGGATGCATCAGTCTTTTTATAAGCCTTACAAACCCCTAATGTGTTATAACGATCCCGTGTCGCATCCTTGTGTTTTAGCTACCAACGGGGATGTGACGTATAATAACATAGTTAAATCTTGAAATCTCAAGGAAGCATTTGGGTTGTTTTGTGTGCATTAGCCTTTTTATAAGCCTTACAAACCCCCAATGTGTTATAAGGATCCCCCGTCGCATCTTTGTGTTTTAGCTACCAACGGATGTGACGTATAATAATGCAGTTAAATCTTGAAATCCTGTTCACTTTTAAATATATGTTTTCAAAATAGGAAATTAAGGACCCAATGCTTTTTTACGTAGTTAGACTTCTAGCTTTTGAAACAAAAATCCTCCGTAACCGCAAGTATCCATGGATTTCTAAAGATAACGCATAAACTTCTTTCCGTAATTGTTGTAGGAATTATCGGACATCTTGTTATAGTGGCGCATTAATGGTTGATAAGAACTTCGTAGGTCAAAGAATTTATCTTGGTATTTGAGGGTCGTTAAAGGTTAGAGGTCACAGTCATTGACGAGGTCTTTAAAGGTTTAAAACAATAATAGAGAGATATAAGTGTAGAATGGGAGAATAGATGAGGTCTTTGTAAATTGAGCCAACGCACAAACGATTTCTCTAGTCTTTAATTTTAGTAGTTCAATTTATAGGCATCAAATTTGGGGTTCGGAAAATAACTTTCTTTTCAGTGTTGTAATTTTAGAATAATCATAGTCACCAAAATTATTTTCGTACAACATATTGTTTTGATAGTGACAATCAACATGTAATAGGCATGTATATCTTATACTAAAGCAAAGGGTTGGAAACATTAAAACCTAACTTTGGGAATTTAAAACAGATTGAATTTGTTTGGTGTGTCATTCTTGCATAACAACAAACGAAGCTTATCATTCCATACTATAGCCCAAAGCTTATGATTCACACTATAGCCTTGATACTGCCACCAAAATATATAACAATTACATTTTATGAAATCTCCAGTTTGAAAAGCAACATTTAATGGCAAGGCAGATTATGGTTACAAAATACATGTCGTGCTGATAACATATTCTAAACAAAAAACATAATATTGAAAATAAAGATTGGAAACATTTTTATACCACTAATTCGATAAGTAATATATATATATACACATACACACATGCACTAATAAAGGATAACATCAATTATTACTTTGGGGTATTTTCTGTATTCTTCCTACCAATCAACGATTCTTATGATTATTATTAATTTTTACTAAACAAACCCATGTAATATACGGGTTACTAAAACTAATGCACTAATAAATAAAATTATTAATTGACACTTGTCACTTTCTCATGTCTCCTCATTTTTTTTTCTATCCACTCTCTCCTATTAATTATACAAATTTTCCTTAATTGTTTATATATATATACTAGCTTTAGTAACTCCGTGTATTACACGGGTTGAATAAAAAAATATTAAATAAAATAAAAATTATTAATTATAAAATAATAAACTAAAACATGATATGATTGAAATTATATATGAGTAACAACTATTAGTAATAAAACAATAATATGAAAATTTATTTTATTTTTTTTCAAAGATAAATTAAATATTTTGTTTTAAAATAACGTTTTAAAAAATTTTTATTTTTAAAATATTTTGTATTATAAATTCTTATTTTAATTATTTTTGTTAATAAAAAATTTACTTTAAAAAACCAATTTTGAAATATTACATAAAAGTAGTTTTATTTTTTTTGAAAAAAAATCATTTTCTAAAAAACTATCTCTATAGAAATAGCATTAATAAAAAGTTATATTTCTTATTCTTTATTAAAAAGCTAATTATAATGTTAAAATAAATAGATAATATTATTTATTAGTAATAAATAATATGGTTATTTAATTGGAGAGAGAAGCAAGAAAAATTTGATGAAAATAAATATGATGATGACAAGTGGCACATCAATTTACTTTTTTATTAGAGTAGAACGATATTGTTTTATGTCTCTCTCCTATTAAGTGATTTCTATAATTATTTTTGTAAAATGTTTTGTATTAAAAAAAAGGTTTGGGTTGTTTCTTTAAACATTTTTATAAAGTAAACATTTCTATTATTCTTTTCTTAAAATATTTTTAAAGATAATGGTATAATGTTTATAGATTTTGTACTAAAAACTATGTGATATTCATATATATGTAATATGTGTTGAGACATGAAAAGGATGAAAATACCCAAACACTATATATAAATGTTCAGTGCTAATTTAGTCAAATATGCTAAAGGGAAAGTCCATTTACCAAAGGACTCTATGAAACTAATGAAGTACTGGATAGTTATGAATCAGTAAAAGCATATCTATTGAAGTTACAAAGATATGTTAATTCACTACTTCTATAGAAAAGAGTGGTAGTAAAAGGATTACTCTACAACCGCTGATCTTCTGTGTTGTTTTGTCTATGTTGTATATTATTTTATAACCATAATACTAATGTGTAGATCAATGGCTAGAGCATGCCATTAATACTAAACTAGAATAGATGATCAATATAAACACCTCACACTTGTATAGTTTTAAAATTAGCTAGTGTGTCCATTTGTTTTTTCTTGTTATTGTATTGTGTAATCAGGTGAATACGTTGAAGGATATTCTCTTGTTGTTTTAATCCAAGTGTCATCTTTGTGTTTGCTAGTAAGTCAGTTAGTAAATATTTTGTATTTGCTATCGGTTGATTACTAGAAAAATCTTGTTTCATTTCTCAATCCAATAATATGTAATATGTAAATCTTTATTACTAAAAATATAGCCATATATTTAAAAAACTTGTGTAATACACTGGGTTTTTATAACCTAGTGTGTGTATGTGTGTGTAGGATGGTTAACCACGCCTTGTTATTCAAACTAAACAAACTAAACTAGTGGATTACAATGTGTCACCTATTTAGCATTTTTTTAATTAAAAAGGGCAAATAGATCTTTTGACAACTTTTACTATTTTGTAATATATTTAATCATCTTTCCCCTCCTCCTTCTTTAAGTACATTTTCAAATAAATTAAACACATTAATACACATAAGAAATTATTAAACATATGAAAATTAATAAAAATTTTATAGTACAAAAACTACTTCGATATAGGTGTAAACTATTTTTATCTAAAATCCAATGAAAAATACATTACAAAAAGCCAAAAAGAGAACTTAAATATATAAAAAGAACCAGAAAAACATTTAAAATAACTATTAACATGTATGAAAACAAATATAAAAAAAACTAGTTATTTAGCACATGTGTAAGTTAATTTATGTGTAAAGATATCATTAACACATTTGTAAAAGTTACTATTTACACATATAAAAACTATAACTTATTTGGTTGCTTAACACATGTGCAAGTCATTTTTACGCATGTGTAAGTCACTTTTACACATGCGTAGAATTATTTTTATATTTTAAACAATCTTGAAATCATGATCAAACATAACTTGATAAATTTTCCTTAGATTCGTTTGATCAAAATAGTTGAACTTCTGACAAATCGATTAAATCATAATGTACATGATTTATGAATGTATATTGAATACTAAAGAATATGGGAAAGTTGATTTACAAAAGACTTAGCTTAAACATGTATAAAAAGGCAAATATAATGTATTATAATTTTTTTAATTGCAAGACTGTACTTTTAAAAACCTTGTTCTTATGCTATGATTTTTTTTATTAAAAATGAGCTCGTTTAAAAAAATCATGAATGTTTGAAAATGAGAGGGAACTTATTTAGGAGAAAGAAGAGGAAATCCGATTTCTCTTTTTACCTTGTCTTAAATCTTAAACACTCATTACTAAGAATATATTATCTTATCTTATCTTATCTTACTACTCTAATAAAAGAGTAAATGGTGGTGTTACGTGTCAGCACCACAATCATTCTTACCAATTTTTTCCCGCATCTCTCTCTTATTAAATAATTACCTTAATTACTAATAAGATTATTTTAATATATTTTAATATATAATAAATTAAGAAAGAAATTTATTTATTAAGGTTATTTCTAAATAAATTGATAGTTTTAATAAGTCAATTTTTTTTAAAAATCAATTTGGGAGTTGTGATAAGAAATTTTTTAAAAAATAACATTTTTATACGTTTTGTTTTAAAATTAAAATGTTTATTTTTTTAAAAAAATTAAAAAATTGATATCATTGTTTTATTATTTATAGTCATTTCTGATACGTAATTTCAGTCATATCATATCTTAAAATATTATTTTATAATTAATAAATTTATTATATTAATATTTTATTTATTCAACCCATGTAATATACGGGTTTACTAAAGCTAGTTTTATTATAAAAAATTAAAAACCACTAATCAAGTTAGAATTGAAGGTTATGACTGAGTTTGAAAGTTTGCATAATTTGCATGGATTACATTCGAATCCTTCCGTAAAATATCAAACCCTAAGGATCATAACATTTGATTGTGCCTATTAAATAGTATTTATATTATAACACAATAAAAACCATGTACTTATTAGTTTGTGTAGTGGGATGATGCAAATGGTACTTAACAATAAAAGTAGTTTCAATTCTCGATGATGTTTACTAAAATTTCAATAATTATAGAAATGAAAAACTAGATTTTTAGTATTTCAAACCATAATTCATTGACTGATAATAATTATACTAGCATTTTGATTAATGATAATCTAAATTTTTTATTTTAAATGTTAAGTACGTACAATCCTAGCAACACTAATATTAGTGATTACATTTGATTTTCACTATATTTAGTTGTGTTTACATATTTCATTAACAATCATCATTCTAAGAAAATTTAAAAATGAAAATTTAGTGTACATTAGTAAATGATTTTATCACTAGGATTGCTCATGTCAACAAAAATTAAAGTTAATGGTATATATGATTATTAACAAAAATATTACATTTTGAATTATTAAAAACTTATTTACCTAAAAAGGTCTATTTGCTTAATTTTTAAGAAAAATAACTTAGACATTCATTTAAAATACTTCTAATCATTCACAACTAACCTACACTTAGAGTTGATGGTTCGATGATAAAGATTTAATCTGTAGAGTATCATTTATGGAGAGGTTTCAAGTTCTATTTTAAATAAGTGTAATATATATGAGGTGTAGTTTAGTAGTAGGAGTAAGATGTAATTATCGTATAAAGAAAACGATAATATACATTAACCCATTATAAACAATGTTCAAACCTTTAACCTCAAACAAGCTTCAATGTTAAAACTCTAACCCTAAATCACTTGTTAACAGAACAAAATTAACTTTCATTCTCAAAAGTAGCATTCTCTATATTGTTATTTTAACAAACACTTCTTTCTTTAAAAAAAATCTAACCATTACATTATACATTTAAACGATATAAAATCATATTGATTTTTATGAAAGCAAACATATCACCACTGAACCATCGTTATCTTTTTGTAGCGGGACCATGTTATCTTTTTGAAAATACTCCTTTGATTTGAAAGATTATTTCAATATGAATAATGAATATAGACTAAATCAAAAGAAAAATTTGGAAAATCCATATATACATCCTGTTGGAGAATACAACCAAAAAAGAGATACAACCAAATAGAAGACCAACTTGTCGGTTCTCCCTACATGTAACCAATAATTGCATGACAAGCAATTCTCAAGACACTCACAGTCTTTCTTGACCACATGCAACCAATGCATGACCATCAGACTCACTAACCATTGCATGCTATGCATTTGGGCGGCGCATGGAGCAACGCTCTTACCAAGTGTAAAGTGTTCTACTTTCTTTTTTTCTTTTCTTTTTCTTTTCCAAACTGCTAAAGTGTTATCTTTTTTTAACGGCCAAAGGATCAGTGACGGGCGGACAAATAGCTAGTCAATCTGACTATCTTTGTTACCTGCTCTTATTTATAATAAAGTCTTGAATTACTTTACCTCAACCACTTAAGTTAAGGATCATTAGTTAAAATGTTATATTTCTAATTTACCTTTTCATTTGATAGAATATACTCGATTAATACTAGTGAAATATCAAATGAGGAGACAACCAATAAGAATAAAAAATCTGGTGTATATTTAATAAAATTTAGAGGTAACTTTGTAAAATAGTAACCAACTTTCAAAAGTGTTTCAATTAAGTAACTCAAGTTTAAAAGTGTTCCAATCAGATCACTTATTTTTATATTTTATACAAATTAAAAGTCATAATATATTTTTTAGCATGTTATACTTTTGGATTCAGTTATAAAATATTTTTTTTATTATTGATACTGATATAGAACGTTGACGTAAATTTTAGACACTTTTTTTTATTTTTTCATAATTAACATGTTTTTTTTATTTTTTAATATACTTTTATATATTAAAAATTCTAACTCCCATCTCTTTTCCATCATTAGTTTCTTGTCATAATAAAATTTGGTAATGACTCGATTTGATCGTTTAGAGGTCCAATTTGAGAAAAATATGCATAAATGACTAAATTAGAACACTTTTGAAACTTAGTTACTATTCTGTGATATTTTCTCTAAAATTTATATTTAAACATAAAAATATAATAATATATTTAGTTGTTTACAAGAAATAAGGCAGCATAAATGATTATTTAATCGGAACCACTTATTCGTTTTTCAATCAAGACTGTATTCCCAACCTTTATAGAAGAAAACGTACGACTGAACTAGCTCAAGTATAAATATTTTGGTCAAAGTGGAGTTGATATTATAACCTTCGCATAGTATATGTCTTAAATACCTTGCTAGTTAAATTAAAATTCATTGGTAAAAGAATTGATTACCGGTTTCCTCACTTTCCCTGCATGTCATGTAATCGTTACATCATTCCATCATTTTCCCATTTAGATGGAATAATTTACCAAATTCCTCAAATTTCCCAAAGGTCAAAACCACTTTTTCAATTAATTGATCAAATTAAAGTATTGTTATATTAAAATTTATTAGCTCAAATTTTTAAAAAGGCTAAATGGGTGAGAAATTTGAACGTGTTATGAGATAATTTGGATGATTAATGGTAACATTTTAACGGCTAGAAAATTGTTAGAGATTGATGAGACGATTGGTGGTGAGTTACCATCAATAAGCAAATTTCAACCCTGAAATCAAGGGGTGGTGGTGCGGGCATCACATTTTACTAAAGCTTGCTTGAGTGTTTAGTCAAGACCACTCTATGTGGTCTTATATGCTTAAAGTTTTAAAAGAAATCAAATATAAAATTGAATTATTTTAAATAAAATTTAGATGAAACGTAGAAGAATAAAGTTTTTGCAATGACATATTTAGAACTTTATAAAATTATACGTTTAATGTTATAAAAGAAAACAAAATTTTCAATCGACTCGGCATTAAATAAAGTTTTCATCGAATTGCAAAAAATTTAAACACATCACAACCGTATAACTGTATATATTCATTTGTTTATCGATGTTTATTTGTTTGCTTTTTTAATAAGCATGTATTTAAAAAAAACAACTAAATATTTCAACAATTAAAAATGCTACATTATTTTCCTTGAATCCTTGCTATCTAGAGTATGCGATATAGTTGGTACACGATAATATTTGTTGTAAGAGCGCCTCAATCAAAGTCGGAGCCATCAAAAACAAATATTCTATGGTGACAGAAAGAAGATGACTTTGTCATATTATATACCAATTAAAAAAATCTATTTGCCAATAATATATATCGTCTATTTGTTAATAAAAGTTATTTTTATTAAGTTTATAAATATATATTTATTGTTACTTTAAAAATCATATTGTAGTTCTTTTTTAATGACAAATCTATCTTAACTCTAGGAAACATTTCACATAAGAATAACCAAGTTTTGAAATTGTTTCAATTTGGTTACTCATACGTATTTTTTTAGTATTTTTACATATTTTTCCTTCCTAAGATCATAAATTACATATTTTCCCAGCAAAAAAATTAATTTTACATATCCCCTTCCTAAAACATATTTATCCATTTCATTAAACTTAACCTATTAAATAGTTATTTTACCTTGTTTTTACTAAGTTACTTTTACATATTGATGTTTATTTATTATAATCATTTGAAATCTTTGACGATTATATTTTGTATTTGAATATATAAGTTTGATTATCGGTTATTGTTGTTTTAAAATAAAGTTTAAAATCAGATGAAATTTTGTTGTTTTTATTTATATAAAAGAATCGAATTTAGGTAACTATGTAATTGATAGTATTTAGAAGTGATATGCATAATAACAATTTAGTGAAAATACAAGTAATATAATTACTTAATAAATAATTTTAATATAACGGGTAATATGTAATATATATATATTTTAGAATAGGAAATATGTACTTGATTATTAAATTTGGGTAAATATTTAATTATTGACTTTAGGAAGAGGAATTATGTAAATACCCATTGGACTACTAACCATCAAATCAAGTTATCATCAAAATTTTCTTATGTCAAAAAAAATGAAAGAGAATATGTAAGGTTCGGAATTTTTAATATATAAATTACTTTAAAAATTAAAAAAACATGTTAATTATATAAAAAACAAAAAAAGTATCTAATTCCATCAACGTTTCATATCAGCATCCAAAAGAAGAAAAATATATTTCTAATTGACAAAAAAATAAAAACATGATAAAAACATTTTAAGACATATTTTAAATAAAGTATGAAAGTTTGAGTGACCTAATTAGAATATTTTTAAAATTTTAGTTACCTAATTGGAATATTTTTTTAAAGTTGTTATTATTTACAAAGTTACACCTTAATTACTAATATATTATTTTAATACTTTTTATATTTATAAATTAAGAAAGAAAACAATTTATTATTTAATACTTTTTATATTCTAAATATTGATATTAATAAAAAGTCAATATTTTGAAACAAAAAATAATCAAAATAGGGATTTGTAATAAGAAAAAATTTAAAAATGACATTTTATACGGTTTGTTTTAAAATAAAATATTTATTTAAAAAATTAAAAATAAAATTTTAAAAATTGATATCACTATTTTATTATTCATCCATATCATATCTTAGAATATCATTGTATAATTAATAAATTTTTATTATATTAATATTTTATTTATTTAACTCGTGTAATAGACGTGTGTACTAAAGCTAGTTAATAAATATTCCACAAACGATCTATGCATTACAAAACGAAATACTATAATTATTGACAGACAGATTCATCAGAAATATATCGGTGATACTTTGTCGGTTTTGGTTGAGTGGTTATTTATTTATTTAACTTTAATTTATCGAGTACTTAAATAGTGAAAAATGTGATTCAATTAAAATAATATATATGAATAAATAAACTGCAAATGTTATCCATAGAATTTAATGTAAGCAAAAGTTTTATCCATATGGTCTAAGAATGTCTATATAAAGACAATCACACACACACGACATGCATACCTTAAAGAACCTCCTTCCACAACCTTGTAATTCACTCATCATCAATGGCTTCAATGTGCTTGTTTGCAGCTCCAACTCTGGGTCACAAAAACACCATAACCGCTATAGGCACATTCGACACGCACAAGCGACTACATTCATCGCAATCCACATCAATGGCACTCACCGCGGTTGAACCACCCGTGGTTCGACGATCAGCAAACTATGACCCGACATTGTGGTCATTTGATCACATTCAGTCACTCTCTAGTAGTTACACCGTAAGACTCGTTTTGTAATTTGATTAGTTTGATACGTATATATAGGTGGATCATGTTGAAGAATATCGACTTATTTACATATATGCAGGGAGAAGATTATGTGGCCAGAGCCGAAGCTTTGAAGGCGACAGTGAGGATGATAATAAGGCGACAAGCGGGAAACGTAACGCGGACGCTGGAGCTGATCGATGACTTGCAGAGGCTCGGGATTGCTTATCATTTTGAGGATGAGATGAGTGATGTGTTGGGGATGATTTACCAACACTATTATGAAACCGAGGTTAAGTGGGATGGCTTGGATTTGAACCTTAGGGCACTTGGCTTTAGACTCTTGAGACAACATGGTTTTCAGTTCCTCAAGGTAGGTTTACATTCAATAAAGGATTCTAATTTTCACATATTAACGTCATAAAATGAACATTTTTAAATATATAGAGTGATGGAACTAAGACTTATATATTAGTCAGGTCATTATTATCAGATATTCTTATATATATCTACTAGACTAGATTAAGGCGTACCACTCATGTTTTTTCTTAAAAGAAAAACTCAGCTTTCTATAATAAAAAACTAAAGAATTGAAAAACTCTACTTTCTGTAATGAAAAGACTAGGAATTCTATTGATCGTGGGTTAATATATTTTCTAAACCTTTTCTTATATAAAATTACATTTCAATGTAAATGTTTTTTATGAACAATGAGTTTTTTTATAAAAAGTTTGTTGTATCTGAAATATTTTATTTCAAAAGAGTTTAGTGTTTTAAAAAAATTATATTTTATTAAACACTTGTTTGTTAATTATTTCTATATTTAAAAAGTATGTTATTTTTTTAAATAAATATATTTTTTTCAAAATATAGCTTGATTTTAGAAATCTAGATGAGAGAGGGGTGGTAATTAGTTAAATTAATTTTTAATAAGAGAAAGAAATTAATAAGAGAGTTCAAATGACTATAATAATATTTTAGAGAAAAATATATGTGAAAATGTTTAAATATATTACATGTAACAACACCAAACTTTCTTTTTATTATATAGTATAGATTATAAATACGTGTGCATTCAATTTAATTTTGGCTATATGTATTTTCTAATAATAATAATAATAACATTTATGAGCTGATTGTCTACGGTATCCTACCCGTAATGGTCCACGTGCTCATTTTTTAAATTTTTTTTCCAATTCAATAAATCAATGCAAATATAAAACCAATTCATCGCCACCTACCAAGGTCAAGTGCCATGGAGCCATCTTACTAATTGTAGGGGTTTGTTGTTTTTTTTCTGGTATTTATTATTTTGTTTTTTTCTACTTTTTGTTTAGAGTTAGTTATACAAAAGGTTAATGTAGTTAGATTTGTTTTTACACTCGAACCTTAGGTTTGAGAAATTACAATATCAATGCAAACGTTTAAAGAGATGTACCATAAAAGATGCTCAACTTGGATGGTTGTTATTTTATCGGTTAACTTTTAAAAAATGTCCCTGTTAAAAAAATCAGAAAAGACAAAATTAAATACATGTAATAGAGCCCAGATGTAATCAAGTAAAAGAAAACATTTAATCATTGAAGATCCGCATCTGTCGGGTGATATTTTCTGTGCTGTCCGGTGAATACAAATCGGCGGTGGTGGGCTTCTGAGGATGTAGCGATATGATGGTGGTGAATCGGTGACGGGATTGCCAGCTCATGGTGGTACTGGTGGGAATGCATGCGGTGTGGTGCTGCTGCTGCTGACCTGATTGTCATAGAATCATCCGGTGCTGGTGGTTGATGTTTGCTGCTTGCTGCAATGGTAATGCTTGGTTTAAGCTACCGTTAGATGTCGAAGATTAATTTCTGGGTCCCACTTCTTTTGTTATTATTATCTTTATAAATATTATTTTTTAAGAACTATGGGTATTTTCGTCACGAAAAATTATAACAACCATCCCAGCTGATGACTTTTTGTGACACGCTTTCTTAAACGTTTGGACCGATCTTGTAATTTACCAAACCTAAGGACCGAAAGCAAAGACAAACCTAATCACAAATATCTTTCGTGTAATTACCTCTTTTATTTATTTCATATTTTCTCTGTTATGTAAATGAAAATTAAGTAATTTATGTTTTCATTTCATTTACTACTTAACTACATGTTTCTATATCAGTTATATAATTTATGGTTTTCACTCACACTAAGGTTATATTTTATACAAGTTTATAATATATTATTATGACATTCTCATTAACTATGTAAAATTTACCTATCATGTGTCAAACCTACCCGAGAAACTCAAGCATACACGTACACTGATCAAATACGCGTAGCCGTACCCGTGGCGAAGCGCAATGTGTCTCTTAGTTTTTACACATGTATAACTATGTCAAAAGCTCATTATTTTAAGTGGTTGTCTCATGAAAACTTAAAATATTTGTATATCTCTTGTAAGTTGTAGTGTAAACATGTCCATTTTATATTACATAATGAGTAAAATGTATGGTTCCTTAATTGTTACAATATAATTCTAGAGATAATATGCAACTATAAGGACATGATTCCAAGTGTCAAGCCACAAGTAACGGAAGACATGGTGACGGTACTTAACTTGTACGAGGCATCTTATCTTTCGTTCGAGGATGAAAACATTTTAGACGAGGTTAGAGACGTTACAACCAAATATCTCAAAGAAAACTTGGGGAACATGAATGGAGGAATATCGTCGTTAGTAAGCCATGCTTTGGAGTTTCCATTGAATTGGAGAGTCCCACGAGTCGAGGCGAAATGGTACATTGAGGTGTACGAAAAGAGCAATAGCTCGAATCCTGTAATCACGGAGCTTGCGAAATTGGATTTTGATATGACCCAAGCTATTCATCTTGAAGATCTAAAGCACACATCAAGGTATGATTCATTTCTGTAGTATTTGATAATACAAAATTCATATGTTTAGCTTTAAGCTAAATGAGTAAGAGTTCGAACCATGAAAACGTGTAGTCAAAGGATCGAGTCGGAAGCTTAGTCAAAGAGTCGAGTTAATTGGGAGTTTTCTGGGTTGACGGGTTTTTTTATCAGCAATAATCTATAGTATTTCTACTTTTAAATTAACTTTTAAAAGAATATACTTGATGCCTAGGTTTAAAGTTAAAAACTTTCATCTAAAAAGTAAGAGCATCTTTTAAATGGGTCACGTTGACACATGTTTAGATACATATTCTTAAAAAATTAATATGTTTTATTTAGTTACACAGAGTACATTATGCTAAAATTTTAAACTTAAAAGACAATTGGGTATCAAGTTTTTATACATTAAAAGTAACTGTTTTATAGAATTGGTAACTTTTTATCATAAACTTATGCTTTTAGAGTATTATTATGCAAAAGAGATAATAACAAAAATTATTCAAGATAAATGAGTTTACAATTGTAATCTGTATAATGCAACTAATATTTAATTTTGTCATTGTTATCAATTATTAGGGTATACAAACGTAGGTGCCTATGAATAACATTTGACATTCTTATTATTGTTATGATGATGCATATGAATAGGTGGTGGAAGAATACAAGATGGGATGAGAAATTGAGCTTTGCTAGAGACCGATTGGTGGAGCATTTCATGTGGTCGCTTGGTTTTAACTACCAACCTCAATTTAGTCTTGGAAGGAGAATACTAACTCAAGTCAACTCTCTCATTACAACAATCGATGATGTCTACGACGTGTATGGCACTTTAGATGAACTCGAACACTTTACAGATATCGTCAACAGGTTAATGTTCATATGCCCTCACATATGTTAGAAATATGTGTTTATCAACTACCAAAAGCCCGTTTATAACATGAAATGTTACAAACAAAGCCCGTTTGTTTACTAAAACGGGCTTGCTTGCTTGCTTTTTCCAGGAGACAAATAGAGCCCGATTTCTGACTAAGAAATCGGACTAAGAGTCTGTTTCCAATGCGACGGTTTGAAAGTTGTTATATTTGGGGACGTATGTTTGTAAGAAGTTAAAATATAATTTCACAGTTGTTGTATAGTACTATAGCATGCACACTGCACACCGATTGTCTAAGAAGTTGAAATATTATTTGTAATTTGTAGATGGGATGTGAATGCAGTCAAAGAGCTTCCAGATTATATGAAGCTATGTTTTCTGGGATTCTACAACACCATAAATGAGATCTCATATAACATACTCACAGACACAGGATTCCTTGTGCTCCCATACCTTAAGAAAGCAGTAATTAATCCACCTTCCTTAACTATAAAAGCCGTTTGTTCCATTTTCACTGCGATCACCGACAACATTGTAACGTGAAGAATTCTAATAACTCCTCGTTTGCAGTGGGCAGATTATATCAAGACATACATGGTAGAAGCACGTTGGTACCACGGTGGATATAAACCAACACTCCAAGAGTACTTGGACAATGCTTATACATCAATGGGGGTCCTGTCATACTCCTGCATGTTATTTGTTTAACAAAGTTTAGTTCGACCGAAGAAATGTTGCAGTGTGCTGAAAGGGCGAAGAATATAGTTCGCTACTCTGCGATAATCTTCCGACTTGCTAATGACTTGGGCACATCCTCAGTATGTCCTCTTGTTAATATAATATCTAGGAAGAATTTCATATATAAAGATACTGCTTTCTATTCATTTAATTATTATTATTGTATTGGTTTGTTACATGAAGGAGGAGATTGCAAGAGGGGATATTCCAAAATCAATCCAGTGTTACATGCATGAGAGCGGTGCAACTGAAGACGAAGCTAGAGCTTACATCAAAGGTTTGATCCTTGAGACGTGGAAGAAGCTTAACAAGGAACGAGTTTGTGGTTGTTCTCAGTTTTCGAAGGAGTTTATCGAGTGTGCGACAAACATACCTAGGATGACACAATTCATGTACAGTGAAGGAGATGGGCATGGTCATCCTTATATTACTGAATCTCATGTGTTATCACTGTTGTTCAATCCAATTCAAGGGATGAAGTAGTAGGAATCTCTATCTTTTGTTGGAGGTTGACTTATTTCTTAACTAAGAATGAATGGTTAGCATCCTTAGCTATTTGTACTTGACAAGAAGTTGAAAGATGTTAATGGAGATGGAATGGTTATGTTCAGATTTAAATTAACATATTTAACAATTGTCCAGAGACAATTTGCCACTCTAGTGTATGTTTAATGTTACATCAGTTAACAAAACTTTTGAATGTTCTATAGGTCTAATGAAATCACAGAACTCCAAGCGAGCCGGTTGGCGTTGACACTCTAGCCGTGTAGCCAACCCAAATTTCTATCAAAAAAGGCATCTAACGTTGTCGCTTTCTTAGCATCTTCACCCTCAAATTGTTACTTATGACCCGTTTAACCCGTCTCTTTTGTCACCTTTAAAACCTACCAATAATCTTTGCAAGAACACGAGCCATCATGAAAACAATGAAATCTATTGTTATCCCTCACAATGATCTCTCTTCCCTCCAACTTTGAAATAATCTTCATAGCCTCATGACAATCCCAACAGACCCTCAAGTTTTTCACAATTCTAATAACGGCCGCTGAATCACTAACAAGCAGTGCAAAACAGAGTGCTAGCTTCTCACTATGAGTTCCCACCATCTCTTCCTTCTCTTCCTCTTCAACATCTCTAAGAACACTCTCCTTATCAGCTATGTATCCAGCTATCCTCATTTTCTTTCTTAATTCCATCAATAATTTGTATATATCATTTGATCTTTCATGCGATTTATCGCCTACAATGAACTTGTGTAATTTCCCATCAAATTCCACATAACTCCATCCAGTTGCTTTCTTTAATCCTAATAGTTCCATTTTCCCTCGAATTCTCTCGACGTCACCCCATCTTCCCATTGAAGCATACATATTTGATAGCAAAACATAATTCCCAGAATTTTGTGGTTCGATTTTGAAAAGATGACTGGCTGCAAACTCCCCAATGTCAATTCTTTTGCAGATTCGACTGGCGTTTAAGAGTGAACCATAGACTCCTGCATGTGGGACCATTGGCATTCTTGTGACTAGATTCTTTGCTTCATCTAGCTCACCCACTCTGCCTAATAAGTCAATCATGCATGCATAGTGGTCAACATCTGGGCTAGTGATGGAATTAAAAACTTGTTTACCTTCTTTTACCAGTCCCGCATGGCTGCAGGCGGTTAGAACACCGATATATGTTATTCGATCAGGTTTAAAACCGTCTTCTTTCATCTTCTGCAGTAAATCAATGGCAGCAAGTCCGTCACCATGAGCTGCAAATCCTGTAATTAGTGTGTTGAAGGAAATAACATCTTTTGTCTTCATTTTATGAAAAACCCTTTCGGCATCTTTCATGCTTCCACATTTTGAGTACATAAAAATTAAAGAATTGTAGCCAGAAATACTCAATGTGATTTGATTTTCATGTATGTAGTTCAAAGCCCAGTTTCCTAACTCCAATGCCCCTAGATGTGCACATGCTGATATCACACTCACCATAGTAACTTCATCCGGTTTCGTGTGTTTAGAATCAATCATCTCCTTAAAGAGCTCAATTGCCATCGCTGATTGCCCATTTTGTGCATAACCAGCGATCATTGAATTCCACGAAACCACATCCTTGCAAGCATGCTATCAAAGAGTTCTCTTGCAGAATTCAAATCACCAACATTCGTATACGCAGAGATCATTGCATTCCATGACACCACATTTCTGGATGCACTTACTCCTCGAAAATCCTCCTAGCAGCTGCAAGATTCCCACACTTTGCATACATGTCAATTAACGCGGTCTTCACAAAGTAATTCAACCTAACACTCTTCTCATTAATCATGTTCATGAGTGAATTAACAAGTTCAGCATCAGCGCGATCTGCACACGCTGAAATAACAGCAACCCAAGTTGTGTCATCAGGTCGAACACCATCAACAACCATCTCATCAAGCAGTTCTATAGCCTCTTCCGCGAACCCATTCTGCGAATACCCAGACAACATTGCATTCCAAGACACAACATTTTTCTCCGGCATCTGATCAAAATACCTCCTCGCAGCAACCAAATCACGCGTCTTCGAACATCCAGTAACCATTGCAGTCCAAGTGATCACATTTCTCTCAGGCATCAAACCAAACAAACGACCAGCTTCAACCCCATTTCCCCACCTCCAATACCCAGAAATCATAGAGTTCCAATCCGCCACCATTCTCTCAGGCATTTCATCAAACACCTTACGTGCAAACTCAATAGGCCCATACTTCGCATACATATGCATGACAGCATTACGCACATAGCGATCACAGTGATGACCCAATTTCAAAACATGCCCATGTAGCACAACAGCTGATTCCCCATCGATTTGATCAAGATGGGATAAACAAATGCATCAGGTACGACATTGGAAACTCGCATATTGTAAAAAAGGTTGATGATTTCTTGATGGATCCCATGTGGGAGTAGAACTTAAGCATGTTGGTGAATGTATGGACATTGGGTTTTTGGGTTGAGTTGAAAATGAGTCGAGTGTACGATGGTGGTGCGCAGAGGCGTGTGCAGTGGGTGATGAGGAGTGACACCCAGTAGTTGTCGTGCTGGAGTGAGTGGTGAATGATTTGTGCGTGTAGCTGTGTTAATTGGGTGAAAGTGGAGATTCTTAGTGCGATTGCGCTCAAATGTGACATCAAAATCTGTGATTTATCGTTTGTTAGATCAGATGTGATGCCATTGATGGAGGTTTCTTGAATCTTGAAGGGGGGTGGAGTCAAGAACCAAAGAACTATTGAAATGCAGAGGATATTGAACCCACCGAGTAATAATGCACAAATCGGGTTTGGGCCGGATCCGGAACCGGGTTCAAACCGGGTTCGGTCCAGTCGGGTTTTTTTGTACGCGGGTATTGGTGAACCCGTGTACAAACCCGGTCGGGTTCACTTGCGGGAAAACCCTACCCGCCATACCCGGGTAGGGTCGGGTCCGGAACCGGGTCCAATACCGGGTTTAGTTTATTTTTTCTAAATTTCTTTTCTTTTTTTATGTCCAATACTGGGTTCACTTCGGGTTTAGACCGGGTCGGGTTCGGGTTAGGC